>JARUPZ010000002.1:15237237-15297237 GCA_031213475.1 Nereocystis luetkeana
CCCTCTCCTCCATCTCGAAAGGGATGCGTGATCAATGGTCAAATGACGGGTAAACAACAAATGTGTACCCCCCACCCCCCCCCCCCCCCCCCCCCTCCTCCCTTGACGATAATGCGTCCACTCTCTACAACAATGCTCGCATCAGAAACCCCTCTCCCGCTGCCTCTGCAAGTCAATGATCTCGCCCCCTTGCCCCCCCTCTCCCATTTGTTTTTTGCCCAACCCCTGTGGCAGGAGCTAAACCGATCCCTCGAAACGAACAGAGAGCAGTGGTCGGCGAGCCAGGAGCAGGCGCAGCGAGACCTCGAGTCTGCCCGCAAGGCTCGAGAGGAGTGGGTGCCCAAGCTGGAGGAGAAGGTCGCGCAGCTCATGCTCAAGCTTGACGCAGTGCTGCTGCTGCTGCTGCTGCGGCGGCGGCGGCGGTGGTGGCTGCGGCGGGAGAAGCTGCAGGGGCAGCGGCCGGAGCAGCGACAGCAATGGCGTCAGGAGCAGCAGCAGCAGCAGCAGCAGCAGCAGACGCGGTGGCGAAAGAAGCGGCCAGCGCAGCGGCGAAAGCGTCGTCCTCGGCGGTGGCAGTCGGTAGCGACGGCGGTGGCACCGGTGGCAGCGACAGCATGGGAGGAAAGCGAAACGGCAGCGGCAGCGGCAGTGTGAGCAGTTACAGCAGCAGCGGTGCTACTGAGAGCTTTGGGGGTGGGAGTGCGAGTGGGAGCGGAGGTGGGAGTGGGAGTGGGAGTGGGAGTGGGAGCGGTCCTACTGAGAGCTTTGGAGGTGGGAGTGGAAGCGAGGGTCGCGGCAGCGGCACCTTAGCCGCGGCAGGTAATCTCGACAGAGCAGTCGGAAAAGGCGCGCTTGAAACTCTGGCGGCCGCGGCGGCGTTGGCGCCGTCCGCAGTATTGGCCGTGCCGTTCATGTCGGCGCGGGAGGTTTCGGTGGCACCGGTGGTGACCGGGAAGGGCGAGGAAGGGGTGGTGCAAGTGCGGGAGAAGGGGGATGACGGTGCGGGGGTAGACGCCGAAAGGAGGGATTCGTCCGCGTCTTCGGGACACACCAGCAGCGGGAAGAAGAAGGGCAGGCGAAGAAAATCGAAGTGATTCGTTCTTGGGATTTTGGTTGTTGGTTGTGATGTGGTCGTTTGTTGACGTTTGGTCGTTGGTGATAGTTTGGTCGTTGGTTTTCTTGGACCGTTGGTGACATGTGATGGGTGGGGACATTTGGTCGTTGGTGACGATTAGTCGTTGGTGACGTTTGGTCGTGGGGGGGTATATTTTTTTCATGAAAGGAGCACAACATCAGCAGCCGACATGACGTCAGCAGAACTAATTGAAGGTTTTTCAACCGATTGCTCGCAGTGACAACACCACCAGACCCCCCCCGACATACAGGAGGTGTATATTTTTGGCGATCGGTGAACATTATGGTGGGCAGTGATAGCTGTCGAGACCGTTCGCTCCGCTCAGTTGTTGACCCACCGCCCACGCTGTATTTTTTGGGCGTTTTGGTTTCGTTACGAGTATGGGATACGCGTGGTGTCGCCGCCCACTGGTGTTGTAAGGATGAGCTAGGAAAGGAGCCACGAAGGGGGAGTCGGGACGGGGGGGGGGGGGGTGTACTCACGCTACGCATGGCCGTAGTTTTTCCACCATAGACCCTCGCATCCTTATAATGCCGGGACGGAGCACGTTTGGTTTTCACTGATCAGGCAGACACTGTGCCAGGCGCGAAGCGCCAAATCATGAAACGTTGTTTGATAAGACCAAGACCGACGACGAGGTTTTTGATAAGGCTAAGACCCACGACGGTCGGTCGGGACTCTGCCGTATCGCCCGGAGCTTTGCGTGTGGTTCCACTCCCCAGCGTTTGTGCAATTTATGCGATGTGTGTGTCATTGTGGAGGGGAATTTCTTCCCTCGTTACCTATTAATAGTGTGTTCTTGTTACGGAATATCGGCGATAGATAGTTGGAGCGGGGGGGTCGGGCTGGGGCGCGGGGAGGGGGGGGGGGAGGGGGCATGGCCATGTTTACAGTGTTTTACGCTTTGCCAAACGCTCCGAGGGCTGTCGTGTTGGGGGGCTTTGTAACCCCTAATCTCCACGGCTAGACTGTGGGAAAAACCACACGCAAAATGACGGCATCGACTCCGGGCGAGCCGGATTCTCCTTCCGAAACTCCGGTGACATAAGTATTTTAAACTGCAGGACAATATACGCCGTCACTGTACTAGCGCGCAAAGTCTCGCGTTCCTACTACGGGGGACTATAGTTAATAGGACCTGTGGTATACATAAAAACCTATATATTTCACCATTTCTACTAGCAATATTTGGTCCTATTAACTATGGTCCCCCGTAATAGATGGTCCACATGTTGTGTATCGTGCGTGGCCCCAATCGAAACGCAACGCTTGCACGATCTGGGCCATGCCTCCTTGATTTTCTCGACTCTGGTTGAAGTGTCTCTTGTGTGATGTGTGTGTGACATGTCTGCTGCTTTTCGAACGGGAGTATCCCTGCTATTATTCCGCCGTGGCTCAGACCCGCCACCGCGCGTGGTACTACTCCTCTTTTGCCTCGATAGCCGGTATATAAAGAAAAGAGAAGAAAGTTGCAAGGGTGTGTGTTTTGCAGGATACACACTTTGGGAGCACCTGGGCACCTGATGGCGATGACAATGAGGTTTTCACATTGGCTAATTTCAACCCCCGCAATCTCGCCCGTGGACACAAAAACAGGCTACTCGTACGCAGAAAAAGCGTATCGATGGAAGAAAACAAAGACGCAAAAACAGTACGCGCACCGCAGTAGCACCAGTACGCAGGGGAAACTGTACTGTTGTAGCGAGCCGTGGTATACCATCCCGTTTCACTTTTGCCACCAAACACCTACCCGAGTATATTACCCTAAACAACAAGGTTTTGGTACCCCAGGGTGCATGTACGGATGGCTGAGTTCCTTCTGAGACGCTTTCTCTCACTCAATTCCAAGGAAAAAATGTGCGTACATGGGGGCGTCGTAGAGTGAACAGAGGGGGGTCAGTCGTCGTCAGTCGGACAGACAGTTTTTTTTTTTAGTTTTTCGCTGACAGGCAATCACAGATAAATCTGTGAAAAAATCCCCTACTAAACACGCCCTTGGATGGAAACGCGCAAGGATTATTATCCCTTTTACCCGCTCGTGGCGAAAGGCCGGGCACGTCGCCCGACGCCTCCTCCGAAGGACACCAATACCGGCATACGTAGTCCGCACGCGTACCCTCGGTCGCGATATAAGCGACGCGTTTTTCTCAGCAGCAGGAGTCATGCGAACTGATTTTCGGGGGGCGCATTCGTATACACGCGTACACCCGGAGTTTTGTCCCAGGAATCGAGTCAAATGTCAGCGATGTTCAGTATTCCCTCTGACGTGACGGGACAGGCCGGGATAGGTTCCTCGGATGGAAGCTCCTCCCGCGACAAAGCGGGCGGCTTGGACATCGCCTCCGTTTCCTTCCTTCGCCTTCAGATGGCGACTCGCTTCGCGCTCCCGCACGATTCGCCTCATCCACAAAAAAAGGGCCTGGGTGCTGGCGGCCGATATCGCCGCGGCCGCGAAGCTGATGCCCCCTCTTGCTCTGGCCGTATTTGCGGCGGTTTCGGCCTCCGTACGAGCCGTCACCTCGAGCTTTTCAGCCGCTGGTCATCCGAAGGTGCACTCTGAACCACTTGTGGCGCCTAAAACCTAAAACATATCGCCACATCCCTCGCTGGAGATCAAATTTAAGGGCGACGCCCAACCAGAGAGATAGTTATCCAAGTGTCGCGATTCTTGCGGGGGACCATAGTTAATAGGACCAAATATTGTTCGTAAAGATACTGAAGTGTATGGGTTCTTGTGTGTACCGTAGGTCCTACGTATTAAGCATGGTCCCCCGTCATAGCACGCTAGCGTGTTCAGAACTCCTCTGGCGCTGGGGTAGGCCGGGACAGGTCCATTGATAGGAGCGCGTGGCGGTAGGACAACAGCGGGTATGTATATATCGAGTAGAGGTGGGGCACCTCCCCGATGCATACGAAATGCTACACGGAGGAACATGCCCAGTCTCTACAGCACGTAGGCCACGGAACCGTCTCACGAAAAACTCAAAAGCATCGAGCGCACTCAACGAACGGTGCCGTTGGTTGAATAGCGGCGTCACAAGCAGCGGTGCCGAAAAAAACGATAGTGCAAGTTTTCCAATTTTGACGGCATTCAAGAATAAGTCACGCCTGTCAAGTTTGCATGAAGCGTCCACCGTACACCGTAATTTCTACCAAAAAGTGGATTTTGTTTCTCGCCTTAGCCCCAAAACATATTTCGAGTCGGGTTGGCTCTTGTGTGTGTATACCGTCCACCAACGAACACAAGTTCCCCTCTCCCTTCTCTCTCTCTGTCGCTCTCTTCCCCCCCCCCCTCCTCTCTCCTCGTCACTCCCTTTCTGGCTATCTTTCTCCCTTCCGCTCGCTCTTCATCTCTCTGCGGGGAACGCAGCTCGAGGGACTACAAGCAGTCTAGCCTCACCCCGCTCAAAGGGGTACCACAAAAACCACGCCAAAACGCGTTACGACTCTGGCCCATGTTTCTGCTCTTTCGACCCGTCCCGTTTCCGCCACTTTTTTTTTACACCACCGCCACCGCCACCGCCGCCACCGCCACCGCCACCGCCACCGCCACCGCCACCGCCACCGCGGCCACCGCCACCGCCACCGCCACCGCGGCCACCGCCACCGCCACCACCACCGCGTCTACCCCCGCCCTTCGTCGGGACCAAGACCTTGAGTGGGGCGATACGGTTGGGGTAGACGCTGGTGGGTATGGCATGCTCACTTCTCAGCACAGCCGTAATCTTTCCGGGAGACTGTCATATTATGATCGTGTTTGGCCGAGCGCGGCATCATCGACGCCCAGCAGGGCAAAGAGCGGCGCGGGGGAGGCGGGGGGGGGGGGGGGGGGGGGGGGGGCAAAAGGAGGGGGGTATGATAAGGGCGATGGGAGAGAAGGGCTGTGATCATACGAAACGCGAAGAAGAAACGACGTTTGCCGCGAAAGGGCACAGAAAGAGAACGCTGGGGGCGTCGGGTGCACTAGGTATCATGCAGGCCGTAGCCGTATGACCGCAAAACCCTCGCATCCCAACAATACCGGGACGGAGCACGTCGGGTTTTCACCGACCAAGCAGGGAAGAAGAAAGGCAGCCGACTGTAGTATTATTCATATATATATGTCGCCAGGGTTTGTGCGTCAAACTTTTATAGAGCGCTCCGCGGCCTCTTCGCACCAAAATTAATCTATCGGGGGCTTCACCGACCCGCCAAACCTTCCGTGATCCTTCCATGTCGGGCGTCCTGTCGCACCGCTTGTACCTCTCATCCACTTAACCAACCAAACCACCCTGCCTGCAGGCGCGCTTCCGAGCGAACACTGCACAATCGAAAACAAAAAACGCTCCCATCGGTGCCCCACCGCGCACCTGAAGAGCCGCAGTCGGGAGCGCGGCTAGCTCCGGCAACCAGTGGCGCATGTACTCGCCGTCGGCATCGTACGTCTTCGCCTGCTTCTCCGTCTGCAGTTTGCCAGGGGGTAGACACAGGTGGGGTGCGTGTTGGGGGGGGGGGGGGGTTGTACTCATTACCATGCATGACCGTAGTCGTATGACCATAGAGGTGGGGGGGGGCAAGGAGAGTGGGGCGGGCGGGGGGGCGGGCGGTGCGAAGGTGGGCGGTTCTGACAAGCTCCTTCTCTTGTTCTTGTGTAGCTCGGAAAAACAATCGAGGTTAACTTTGCGTTTTCTTGATACCTTCACGGCCATGATGGTCACTACGATAGCCCGGGAGTTGGAGGCAACGCGGATGGCTCGTAATCGTATCCACGGGTTTTCTACGGTATCATGCATGCCGATTGCAGCGAGAAGAAGGGGGCTACAGCAGCAGGAAGGAGTAGGCTGGCGCAGCTGGTGAGACGGAGCCAACCGGGCACGGCGATGAGCAGCGAGTCGACGAAAGGAACCGGGCACGAAGCGGACCCTCGTGACCCGTTTTTATGTTGTATTTTACTCTTTTCAGATTGTTTGAGCCTGTCCCGACCGCGGACTAGATTGTGAGAATGAATTGATCGGGAATAACAAAAAAAGTATGAACAAACAACACCATCATCTGCAACAGCAGAAACAGCACCAACAGCACCAACAGCAACAACAGCACCAGCACCAACACCAACAACAGCACCAACACCATCACCAACACCAACACCAGCACCCACATCAACACCAAAGTCAATACCAATACCACCGCTACCCTCGCACCCACCGCCACCACCGCCACCACCATTACCACCACCAACAATATCAACCACCACTACCCCAGTCGCCTCCACCACCAACAACAACATCAACCAACACCACCACCACCACCACCACCACCACCACCAACAACAACAACAGCAGCCATCACCACCCTAACCGCCACTACCACCACCACCCCCCCCGCCCAACCACCCTCCATTCCCAACAACAGCAGCGACAAAAAACGCCATCAGCAACACCAACGGGGGCGGGAAACATAGGCCTCCACGCTATACTACACTCACACAGTTAAAGGCTCGCCGTGAAGCAGCGGTCCACGCTACACTGCTCCCCACAATCTAAGGCTCACTTTGAAGTAGCGGTCCTGCCGAGGGTCGTTGCCGACACCCGCCACGTAATTCCAATTGCCCCAGTTTGACGCGGGGTCGTGGTCCAGGAGGTACTCCTCGAAGTGCTCCGCGCCTAGCCTCCAGTCCATCTGCAGGTCCTTGGTGAAGAAGCTCGCCACAACCTGTCGTCCCCTTTCGATGCAAGATGGGAGCGGCCGATCGTTAGCGCCTACCATATCGTCAGCCAATAGGAACCCAACGTTATACCAATCTGTCCCAATATATAAGCACCGCCTCGTCATAGAATTAGTGTGAAAACCTGTGCTTATGTAGTGGGACAGATATCAGGTACCAGGCGCCCGGTATGCGCTACCGATTTGGCCGTGAATATAAGCCACGTTTTATGCCTGTATCAGAGCGCCAGCGGGGGTTATATTGCCGCGGGCAGAGTGGCAGCCTACAGAAGGGGGGTGGAGCGAATAGTTAAAAGGAAAGGGAGGATGAAACGATGAAAACTCGTACATATTTATTACCAGGTACCAAAAAATGGGTGAGGGGGTGACACAAAAAATAAGCAACTTTTGTCTTCAGAAGACGGTATCGGAGGAGGAACCGAACGCCATGAACAGTGCAGTGAACATAAACAACTTTGTCTCTTGACTGCGACCGATGCGTTGGGTCACATGCAGCAGCACTGCCTACCACCTAGGAACGGCCCACGATACACAAGGCACGTGGCTGGATTCATACCGAGACTGAGTCGAGCTCACAAACTGTATTGTTCAATGGTTGTGGAAAGGATAGCCTGTACTATCCTACTCATCCTACAGTCAGCCGTGTTGGTTATATAGCACCGCCACCAGGCCGTCACGGTGTGGTGACTTGCATTGCACCGAGACTAAATCGAATCTCACAACTACCAGGTATATATACTTTTGTTGATTAGAAGGGATAACCTACAGTAATATATATCCTGCACTATGGGCGCGCAAAAAAGAAACACCTATTCGTACTATTAGTGTGAGCAAGCCATAAGAGCCTTGTTGTTACAACATCCCAAAACAACAGTGATCATAGGCTACTATTACGGGGGACCTAGAGTAAATAGGACCGAATATTGTTAGTAAAAATGGGTAACCATACAGATTTTTGTGTAACATCAGGGTCCTATTTACCATGGTCCCCCGTAATAGGTACCAGGGTACCAGGTAGGGTTCAGATTTGTTCTCATTGCTGAGCGGGATTTCTTGACGAAATCACCAACATCGTCAAGTGGAAGTCGGAGGACGGAGCGAATTTCTACATCGGATCGACCACTTGCACGCGGGTCCAACCGTGAAAGACGAAACGGGACCCACTAATACCCGACCACGAGCGAGCTGCCACTGTCTCCGCGTTCACGCCCACGCACGACTAAAATATACCAGTATGATATGAAGCAAGTTTGGGTAAGACAACACAGCGCCCGGCAGGTGGCTAGTCACGAACAAAGAAACACGAGAGGAAGTTTGGGTAGGACCACCGACCGGGGCAGGAGGCCTCATCCAATCCAATGCTTACATACAATGATCCTTGGCAGCGCGAAATGATACAGTACAAAAAAAACAGGCTGGACGTGTATGATTTCTGTTTTTTCTCTTACTCCAGCAGGGTGTCCTGTACCGTACGTACACCGTACCTGGCCATAGATACTACGCTCCCACATCACCTGTTCGACATGAACCCGGAGGCCTTGAGCTCCCGCATGTTAGCGTCGATGAACGGGTACCCGGTCATCCCCACCTTCCAGGCCTCCAGAAAACCGGCATCGTTCAGCCACACCTGCTTTCCTCCGTCGCGCCGGGAGCCCCCCAAGTGGAAGATGGAGTTACCGTTCTTGACGGCGCTGTACCGGAAGAAGTCGCGGACCAGGAGTTCGAAGATCAGCCAGTAGGTGGAGTCGTTCGCCACTCGCTCCTTCTCGTACTTCCTGACCTTGCGATACGTATACGCGGGAGAAAAAGAGAGAGGAACACGTTTTTTGTTTTTGCGCCAAGGTGGTCGGCCGCCAGGGGGGATAAAGAAAGAGAGGATTTTTTTTTTTTGTTTCTTTCTCTTGTTGCGGGAAACGTTGGCTGGCTGCCATGGGAGGGCTAAAAGAGGTAAGAGGCGCGAGCGTTTCCCTTGGCGGGAGGGAGGAAAGGTGTGGGGCCAGGCGGTGGTAAAAGTGAAACAACACTTTTGGCCTCCGCATGCAAATGCTTCCTTCTCCTTACGTCGAGAGGGAGTAGAAACAACAATGAGCAGCGTTAGGTTGTCGCGAGACGACTGGACCATGCAGAGTTTTTGATGGAAATAAATGTGGCTGATGATGATGCGTCTCGCAGAGAGACTCGCAGATGGATGATGACACCCAGTGATCGTGAGACACACTTGCGTTGTTCAAGAGAACAGAAAAGAGAAAAATGACTTGAAATGTGGCGCTTGTGTGGCCGTGCTCAGGAAGACAGCGGTGATGATGGAGAGGTGGGAGAGTGAGCCGGCGGGGCTCACATCTTTGGTGCGATCCCCCTGAAAAGTAGCGCATAATTTATTCTACATGACCCCATTATATGATAATGTGCCAGTACGCCAGTGCCCCCCGTATTCCAGTATCCTATGATACGATATACTACGAGTAGCCGTGCTTTACAACGATTGTTTGTCCTACCCACTATTTTACCGTAGATCACCGCAGACCTACCGACATCGGAAACATGTAAGAACAGACGTCACAGTCTTGTGTATATTTTCCGTCGTCGCATTGCAAGGGGATCGACTACAACACGATCGGGCGCGTGGGTGCGAGTGCGCTCGTGCGCGTGTGCGTGTGCGTGTGCGTGTGCGTGTGCGTGTGTGTGTTGCACAAGAAGCTGTAGCTCCAGTCGGTTTGACCGCCTCCGGTCCGCGGGGACGATGAGGCACCACCATCATGAGCGCACAAGTTAGGCTATCAAGTACCAGTACTCGTCCGGCGCTCTATATCGGCCGTCTGGCACCTCAATACACATGATGGTGTTGATGATGACGGTGATGATGACGATGACGGTAACGATGACGATTATGATGACGATGATGATGGTGAGGGTTCTCACAGTTTTTAGCGACTTCCCCTGGAATCTAGCCCGCGGTCACAAAACATGCTCAAACGAACGTCCCGACGGCAGAAGAACAAGCACGAAAAACAGTACGTGCACCGCGGTACCAGCACACAAGGGATAAAAGGGCCCTACTGGCTGTGGTTCCCCACCCGGTACCCACGTGCAAAACGCAATAAGTCGGTGCTTGCGGTGTGACCAACCACGCACGGCCACGGTACGAGGCAGGCTCGAGACTACACTCTCACACACGTACGCATACCTCCATCGCGACGGTCCTCGGCGAAATGCACCCGAGCGCCAGCCACGGCGAGAACTTCGACGAGAACCCGCTCCCCAACAGACCGTTCCGGGTCACCTTGTACTCTCGCAGGCGGTCCTCGTCCCAGATGTACTGCCGGACCCGCCTCAGCCCCGCCGTCTCGCCCCCCTCGAAGGGCAGCACCGACCTGGGGTCTCTCTCGGGCGCCGGGCCGAGGCCCAGCTCTTCTGTGGTGGGCACATCGATCGACCAGGTCGTGAGGCCGTCGTCGCTTCCGGTGGGGAAGGGGCGGAGCCTGGTGGGCGCCGGGATGGACGGTGGACACGATTTCCCCATGGCCTTGATGAACTACTTCGCACGACATCCAGATATACAGCAGCACAGCAGTTGCGTGTGTGTTTGGGACGTTGGGCGAGGTGTTTGAGCGGGACGTGTTTTAGAGGTGGGCGCGCGGGGGAGGGAGGGAGGGAGGGGAGAGAGGAGAGGAGGGAGGGGTGGTTCGTTTCAGAGCTTGCTGTGTGCGGACGGAAGGCTTTGGGAAGCAAGTATTGGCGGAATGTGTTGGTGCTGGTGGTATATGGTGCACCTCTTGAGCCAAGCCTCCGTTGGGGGGAGTAAGTGCTTTAGGGTCCAAAAATAATCATCTGACCGGCGGGGCTCCTCGACTAAGGCGACCTACCTACCCAACATCTTCGAAAATTCCACTATGGTTGTACAACACGTGTACCCTCGCAAATTCCATTTTGGGGTTCTTCAATTTTTGTTCGTTCATAATAGGCCACGGCATTGTCCACTTCGGGTTGCGCGCACACCTTTTTTTCACGTGTCGGTTTCGTTGTGTGAGATATAGAGCCCCTCACGTTGGAAGCCTGATAGGCTTATTTATACCCACCACGCTGGCATATGCCTCTTGATTGGGCCCTTTCTCATAGCAGCATAACCAGTTTTTTTTTTCGGCGTTGAAGTAGCACCCATGGGAAAATTCAGGAGCATATCAGGCACAATTGGACAAAAAAAATACGAAAACATAAAAAAAAACGTGATGTAAAAACACGTATCTTAAACGACATGAGCGGAGTGCAAAAAAGTCTAGAACCTAAGAAAAGATAGGAACTCCCTCTCCCACAGCGTGACTCCTTGGCGGAACGGGGGTATTGGTGTCGTTTGGGACGGCTCGGGGGGTGGGGGGGGGGGGGGCTAGGAGTGGGGTAAGAAAATATAATCGAGTCGAAACCAAACCGCAGGGCGAACGGATTTGTTTGGGTTTGACTTGAGGTGGACGTCGAGAAAAGCGCCAGCATCTAATATGGGCCCGGGAAAAAAGCACTGTTTGTTCCCGCTTCTTTTCTGCGTCTCAAATAGCCTGGGCGTGGCAGAGCGCGCTAAGGGCGAGTTCCAACTAGACGTGGCAAAGCGCTAAGGTCGAGTTCCAACTGCGTTGCTTAGGCTATGTTGTGTGTTCCGGCTGTATGTTTTTTTTAAAGATCTCACGTCCCAAAACGACGGTAAGGTATGTGCACATGACGCTACCAACACGGAGGAGGGGGAGTGGCGATACTATTACGATCCATCGAAACAGGCACCTCGCGATGTGCTTCATGGATGGTTACTTGTTTCGGACGGTACGTCAACAAAAGAGTCAGGGGGTAGACCTCCCATCCGTCTTTGTAATCGCAGCCGTCGTCAGTCTGACGGCGGCGGCGGCGGCGTTCAACATGTGTGCGCTCGCTCGGGCGATCAGGCACGGAGATACCGCACAAGACGCAAGAACTTCGTGTCCCACGAGGTCGTTGCTCCAACGGCAAGACGAAGCTAAAAAACACGCGGCAGCGCTGATGCTGCTTGCTCGCACCCCGCCCCCTCGTGGAAGCTCGGTGAATCTTACCGCAGTGACGGTGCGGTCGGCCTTCTTCTCACGCACGCCAACTGAGACGAGACTAGATATCAATAAAATCATTCCGTCATTCCACACCTTGGCGAGTGTATTCCGACGCTGAATAGTTTCGTACAGGCACGTAATTCTCGAGGTGTCACACAAAACATCTCGCCTGCGTTCCCACTTCAGGCAGGCCGCTCGGAAAGTCGAACGGTAAGTCGGACGGCAGGTGCAGGGCATTGCCCCAGACCTCCTTCATCGAGACAGCACCACCACCACCGCCGCCGCCGACGCCGCCACCACCGCCGCCACCGCCGTGGAGCGCAGGACCGGTGAGCGCCGTCTTGACCGCCGTGTGCACGTCAGCCTCCTCGGAGCAGACGTCCATGTGCGCGTACAGAGTTGTTCTAGTCGCTGCGCTCTCGCCCCCGAGTTTCGCCACGAGACCGGGGATAACCTCTTCGGGATGCCCACGACGTATCAAAAGCTCGGACCCTCCCGCTCTTAGGCGGTTCCGAAGGTCGGCGGCGCTCTCGAGGAGGAAGCGACCGCGGGCCGCGGACATCCTTCGCGTTCCACGCCTTCATCATGAACGTCCATCCCCACCATCATCATATTGTGTGGACGTACGGCGGAAAAACGCGAGTTGAGACTCAATAAACAGTTCGAACATCCATCTCCATCATCATGATACCGTGTGTGGCGTACGGCGGGAAAACGCGAGCTAAGACTCAATATCCAATCTATACGAACGTACCAGGTAGCAGGTATCGGGTGCTCTAGAGGGTAATCTGGGTGTGAGTTTCCGTGCTGGTTTCGTATGATACGCATGTGCACAACTACGCATTCGCGCAGGGTCGCTAGTCACAAGGGACACAAGACGTTACCGGCCACAGGCTGCGACTCGGATGGTTAATCTGCTGTTGTATAGTGGTACTGTACCTGGTGCGACAGTAGACCTCCCTTCGAGTTCGCACACAATACCAGCCATCTCTAACCAGGTACCAGGGTATGCACCAGGTACCGGTATATTGCCGATTTGAGGGAGTATATTGTATGGGCGTCCCCGTCGGCGAAAAGCAGAGTCCGCCTTTCAGTATATGTTTTTCGGGGGGGGGGGGTGGGCGAACTCCTCTCTGTCAAATGCTCTACCTGGCACATTTTATCAAGAGTATATACTGAGTACCAGGTATGCAGTAGCAGCCATGGCTGGGCACTGACACAGTATGTGCTGACAGTAGCAACCTACTGCCAGTAGTATTATACTGGCAGTAGTAATCTCCTGATTGACCTCGCCGGCATATTCGTCAGCAGTTTTACATTTGCGTGAGCCCAAGAAATACGTCACATTTTTGTACGGAAACCCACGAAATGCGCTTTGGCGGGAAAAAAGGAGAGAGGAGAAACATAATACTGCTGCAATCCAGTATACTGACTGATTTTGATGAGAATGTAATCGCTACAGACTGAGTCAGCCAGCGCCCAGCCCAGGTGTATGATACGTATGACATCGAGTAGGTGTCACACGAGTATATTGTTCGTTGAAATAAAGGATAAACCACTGATTGTAGTAAGTAGGTCGGTGGTTTGAGCTTTATATGACGAACACGTATACACGGCGTCAGTCATGGTTTGTCCAAAAGTCATGAAGAGCAGAAGGCGCTGCTCTGCACGTCGTCTGCACTGCTGTTGCTGCAGATACCAGGTACTGCTTGTAAACCATACCTGCCGGGTACTTGGCATGGCAGGTGCAATCTTTTCGTCCAATGGGTCCAAAGCTGCTGCGCCTCGACTTCAACAGCCAGCAACTCGCGCCACGACTCCTACATGCATGCATGGGCCCGGAGGGCTGCCCCGCCGTGGCAGCAACAGCGTCTACTCTCAGAACTGTGACCTGACACCCTATCACGCCATCATATGCCATGCCGCCACATGGCAGGCTTGCATTCCCTCCCGACGCGGCGGAAATAGCATCCACAATCAATATGTCCGCAAATGTAATAACCGTTCAGATATTGGTATTTATATCTACACGTGCCTCACATTTCCGGACAGAGTGGCACAGCATTCCAATACCATGAAGCAAGGGGGCACTTACTTGGTGCAGCCAAGCCATCGATCGTCCAGGCAGAACACGTGGGCCACGTGCGAGCACTCGCGGTGTGCCAGCGCGAGTGGCTCATGATCCTGCAAGCGCAAGTCCGTGCGCTTGAACCACACAATCCCGGTGGTGGTGTTTCTTCGAGGGACTGCAGCAGCAGCAGCAGCAGCAGCAGCAGCAGCAGCCGGGTCAGCCGAAAAGCTCGCCATATTACTGACTACTCGTACAGGAGGGCGGTGTGGCTGTGTCCGACGACGCTTTGGTTCGTTTCTGACACAGAGGTCGAGCGCGGAGTGAGGGCGAAAAGACGACAGCGAGCGAGCGAGAGAGAAACTCAGCACAGCACGCCTTGTCCGTCTGTACACACAGGAGCTGTTCCTTGCTGTCGAGACTTGAGAGCAGCACAGGTACATAGATAGCGAAGCCAGGCTGTTCTTGACCCAGTTCCGCCGCATATCCGGGGCCAGATTTTTTCCCAGGGATGGGATGCATGGTGATGGATGTGTACGTACCCGGTGTCCGGGGTCCATTGTTTTTTGTTTGTTTTTTTAAAATGAGTCATCGGTGGTTCCGCCGCATTTTTGCACCATGTTGCTGGTGCGAAGCTCGTCTGTTTTCTGTCTCGTCTCTCGTCTTGTTCCACAACGTTTTGGAGATGAGACAAGGCCGCCTGCTGGCCGCGGCCCTCTTCGCGACTAGCTCAATAGATATCGCGTCATGCTTCGTCGTGGTCGCAGCTGGAGGTGGACTGCCACCACCGCGTATTCTGCGAGGCAGTGATGACTCACGTATACCAATAGTCTCAGTCAGGGCGCGTTGCCAGGGAGAGCATCGGTATCATCATCGGCTGGAGGCGAGGAAAGCAAAAGCTGGCAAGTCGGGGAGGCCTTCGCTGGATGACGTCGAGCGGCTGTCTAGAGGGCAGGCAGCGAAGAAGCGGGGCACAGGGAGCAGGGGCGTCTGCCACCGGCTGAACGAGTCGGAGAGAAAGGTGTGCAAAAAAACATGTCCGATCTCGGACGCCTCATGATCCGTCAACCCGCCAGCGCTGTACGGGTGTAGGCAAGAGAGCTGAACAGACTCTAGGTAGAAGCCGGGCTCCGGAGTTCTTATGCAACGAGTTACTGGCGAATCTCGCAACTCGCAATCTTATGTATAGCGTCCGCAGGCCTCGCTTATCGCCCGTCACGTGTAACAACTCGAAATTCCTGTCCTCGACAACTCGCGTTTGAAAACAGCAAGCAGCAGCAGACTTCAGGACCGCAGTCCCGTTTTCGGGACAAACTACTTGGAATTTGACTGGTTTGTCCCCACATAATATGGGACTGCGGTTCTATAAGGGTTAAACTTCGAATTTCGAGAACTACGAAACGCTTTCGGCAACGTGCCAGATTTATTTCGGTGTACGTACCAGGTACCAGGTACGTTTTGTGACAGCTCGGCTGCATTGAGTGACCGCAACAGACCGCATGTAGGTGTGATCGGTGACTTTACCAGGCACACAGCCATAGTAGTGACAAGCGTGGATGACAGTTACCTGCGGTGAAGCAGTTTTTTTTTTTTTTTTTTCAACATCACTTCTACTTTTTCCAGCCTTATTACGAGTACTCGTGGGAGGTTTTACCCTCGACGAGCTTCTGGACAAGCCGTGGTCACAGGTGTCCGCCCTTTTCCTTCTCCCCCCAGGTACGTGCCTTTATTTTTTTGCCGCGCGTTCAGCATTCCCACTGCTCGTCGATTTTCATCGAATGTAGCTAACTCACGCTCTCGCGCTTTCCGCTAATCAATTTCTTGTTTGCAAGAAAAAGCCACGAGCATGCACTCGGTGAGACTTTTGAACCCGCGAAACTGATCTTGATAGGCACGCGGACCACCTACCGAGCCACTGGGGACGCCGGCTGGTTGCCGGTAATTACAGTTCCGGAAATCAGCCCCTGGAGTTTCCTATCGGTAATTGCTGCTATATACCGGGGATGATTTTGAAATATCCCCGGGGGGGCTGATCATTGATTTTTCATTTTTGGACATAAAATTAGGGGGTTCCTTTCCAAAGTGTTGTGAGGTGTGAGTTAGATTTCTACCGGGGGGTAGGGGACAGGAAAAAGTTACCATAACTTTTCGAGTTACCTACCGCGGAAGTGTGTTACCGGTAATTACCGGGTATACCCGTATGATATTACGGGGGAACATACAGTATTACGGGGGACCATAGTTAATAGGACCATGGTATACATAAAAAACTATATATTTAACCATTTTTACTAACAATATTTGGTCTAACTATGGTCCCCCGTAATAGCAATCAAGACCAAATATGCTTCGTAAAAGTATTGCTGTATAAGGGTTTTGATGTGTATGACGGGTCCTGATTACTATATGGTCCTCCGTATTATTAATAGCTGCTGTCTCTGGTGGCAAACGATAAGTCAAACATAAACTTCAGCTGTGCGCGGCTGGGGGTCTCAACATTGTACAGCTGTACAAGGCAAATGCAATCAGAAACCACGGCTGTACGCAGGCAGTGCGGCAGAGGAGCCCTATCATGACACGGTTTCTTGGTTCAGTACATACCAAGCACAAGAGCGGGTTCATGTGTTGTGACCGCGGTAACTTGTGCGACCGCTCTGCCCGGGAACGTAAGCACCGTTTGATCAGTAAAATGAACGACCAAAGCTTCCTTACGTTTCCGGACATATAAGGTGGTACTATTAATAGGTACCGGGCCCCTTTAAGATCCGCAGTCTCGTTTTGGGGACAAAATACTTAAAATTTGAATGGTTTGTCCCCAAAACGGGACTGCGGATAAAAGGGCCAGTGGAATTCTAGAACTGCAGCACAAATTAAAACCCACGCGCTTACATCACGCTGGGCGTAAAGTATGAGGACCTTTTATACATGGAATATGAGTACCAAGCGATTCCTAAGTTTCCGCCCTGAGTGGTATTCAGTTTGTTAGTGTTTTAGGATTAACAGCGTTGCCGGACCAACCCTAATGGACAACGCCTCCATTTTTAGGGGTGGGAATACCTACACGTTCCTCACCCTGATCTCACCCAGACCTGATCCCATTTGGCACCCGGGCCTGCTCCCACATAGTGGTGCAGACAATATCATCAGCTCTCGGCAGAAGAGTCGTCGGAGACGGAGAGCGCGAATTATCGTGGCGGGTTGCAACTAGTGCAGCAGTTCTAGAGTTACAATTAGCGCTGCCCCCTCCCTGTGGTACCGGAATCAGTCCTCTGGGATATAATACAAGGGTCAGATTTCATGTCAGCCGCGTAAAATGCGTGGGTAAAAATAGAGGGGCATGATGTGAAAAACGACGCACACATACAACATATTTGTATCATGAATACAGACCGCATGCAGTATACTGTACGACCGTACCCCAGGGTATACTCTGTATCTGATTCTTGTACGATATTTGTTTTCGTCTCCTTCCGCCGCTCGCAGGCGTTCGATCTGGCCAAGAAGCAAGGCTACGTGGTTCTGAGGGGGACGGGCTACAGGAAGGCGCGCAAGGGCAGCCCGCTGCTCAACATCTACAGACAGTTTTGCGATGCCAAAGCCACCACGTGCACCAGCGTATTAACTGTGAGCAGCAGCAGTAGCAGCAGCAGCAGCGGTAGCAGCAGCCGCGGCGGTGACAGCAGCAGGGCGTCACAACATGCCAGCATGTTGTTCGCGCGTTTGCAGTGACAATATGAAGGCACCATTATTTTCTAACAAGCAACAACAGCAGCGCTTCTTAGCTACTACTAGCCTGACAGCTACGGTGGTAGTACCTTGTGCTTGTGCAGTCTGCTACGCCCCGCTCCAACGTGCACTAGTCTCGTCTCGCTGCACGGCAGAATGGTTCCTCTCCTGGGTGATTCCTAACAGGGGGGATAAATCACGCCCTTTTGAGAGAACAGTCTGCAACAGCCTTTCTTTCCCTCTACCAAAAAACTTGTTGTTCTGTGTTTGAACGCCCTCGTATTCTCTCTTACATTATTATGCTTGCCTTCCGACAATATAGCGTAGATGCCATTCCAATATAAACCGAATATCCTTCCGTACATCAGCAGTATTCCACATACGCTTCTCTGCCAGCCGTTTTCTAATTTCCATTCCCCACATCATTTCATCTTAGCTATATATCCTATTGAAGAGTTGAATGAATGCCAGAAGGTTCTGCAGTATGGGGGGACTGATTTTGATGTTTTGATGTTCGGATGGTTTGATTGTGTAAATGTATATTTTTCACGTTTCTGTTACCGCGCGCAATGCATGCACATCAACAACCCCCACCCGACCCTAACCATGAAAGGGCCAACAACGCAGCCCCCTCCCGTGCTCGAACAGGGTCTGGGACCCGACGCCGTAGATGAGGTGGAGATCGATTTCTCTCCGCTTAGAGCACCCCGAGACTCTCTCGACACCCTTCAAGCGCGAGCGGATGCTGTCGCCGCGGAGCTCGCGGCTGTCCGAGTTGACCCAGAAGCGGTTGATGACGTCGAGACGGTGACCAATGACTCTGCTGCTGAGACCGATGCGGCTGGTGGACCGGCCCACGGGACGGGAGGGGGAGGGGGAGAGGGGAAGGAGGGGGAGAAGGAGGAGGAGGGGGGCGAGGAGGACGAGGAGGAAGAGGAGGAAGAGGAGGAAGAGGGGGAGGAAGAGGAGGAGTGGACTGGAGACCCCAACAACCGACCTATCTGGAAATTTCCCGTCGTTTCTCGGGTAAGTCGAAACTGCGGCGCGCGCCAAAAATGATTGGAAAGAGCGTATTTACTCGTATACCTCGTGTATTGAGATGGCTTTCTTTTTTCGCTGTGGCTCTGCGCAATGCGGTCGGCGCGAAAGCACTCTCACCGTCGTGCGCATCTGGAAGCCGCCCGCGTACCCGTAGCAGCATGGGTGAAAAGGCTTCCCCCCCCGGGCGTCCGTAGACAGTTAGGAGGTTACTAACTTACAAGGCGCCGAAAAAGAAGTGACCCGTTCCGAGATGACTGCAGCGACCGACCAACCGATCGACCAACCGACCGACCGACCGACCGACTGGGCTCCACCAACACTCACGAACTGACGGCAATTACAAATATCCTGCTCCGCGAGTTCCTAGCGACGCCATGATCTGTCGAAATGTGTAGAGGCGGTATTGAGGATCGAGAGTTACAGTGTATAGTTCCAGGTCGATACACGCCCCGAACCGCTTACCGATTGTGTTAAACAGGTGATTGGATGACGTTTTGGTGACAAGGAAGGTCGTAAATCAGGAACTTGTTTGTGACGTCATTTTTTTTTTTTGTCAACACAGCGAAAAGCTCGGCACATCGTGCCAGCAGCCGACACACAATAGTAGTGTTCCCCCCCCCCCCCCCACGGGTGCCACCTCTGCCAACCCAGCACGTTCCCTCGTGTCCAATCCATTCGGTGTACATTTACAACGCGAAAAATACGCCACGTTTTTTCTGTTGAAATTTCAGGCCTACTCTGCAGAATCCCATCATGCCGTTTTCCTCGAGAAAAAAAACACGAATGGAAAATCTCGACAGCCATCTCCTGTCAGACGGTTGCTGCGTTAATTAGGGTTGCACCTGTTTGTTTCTAACGCTTGTCACTCGGGGGAAAATTGTCACTCGCCCCAAAAAAACGGGCATGCGATATCGTAAAAAAAGGAAGAGATTATTATTAATAGAGATCGGGTGGCGTTTCGATAAATAATATTTTGTTCTTTGGTTTTCCAGGAGAATTAGGCGTTCTGGTTTCAATGAGAACTTGACACCGATGAGCAGTCCCGTGTGGCCTAGGTATACCGTAAAACACTAACAGTGATTCAACGACAAGGCAAGCCTTAATGGATAGCCCCTCAGTGCCCTCAAGGAGCCTCTCGTCAGTCCTAGTGACAGCTTGGCCAGAAAGTGCTACCCCTAACGCAAGCACGCCTCGTCCAGCAGACAACTCCAGACGTAGTTGCTGTACCGGTTCCGCCCGTTAGCCTTGAAGTGTTTTCGTGGTGTTGGACCACCCAGGTGAACGGGTGAATGGCGCCTTGCCTCGCTCATTCGGAGCGGTGCGTGATGATGCAGAGAGCCGGATAGAAAATGTTGACTACCTGGTACAGGATTATAAAAAATACCAGATAAGTGCAAGGAACGGGGGCTCGCATCCCCGTACCTGGGGCCTCAAGTAGGCACCCCATTTAAATGTGAATCCAATCCGGAGAACACATTGCCGCCGTGACCTCTGTAGATGAATTGCAGCTACATGAACCACACCGGTCAGCCAATCACGCTGCATCAGACGTTGACGCGACTACGACCGACGGTTATGTCCTACACATCGTTCTCATTCGTATATTCTGTTTTTGTACGTGACGCTCTAACGATGTTTCGTTTTTCGTACTTTCTCCTCCTGCCTATTCTACATTCTGCGTCTTGTACGTATGTATCTTTCCATTACGGGGGTCCATAGTAAACAGGACCAACTATTGTTAGTAAAATAGCGAAATGTATATGTTTTTGTCTGTACCGTAGGCCCTATTTAATACGCCCCCCCGTAATAGGATCAAGAGTCAGCACGTCGACGGGTGGAAACAACGGATTACCGTAAAGAACACGCACATGCGGAAGACTAGAAGATGCGTCTTGAGTCCTCGCCCCCCCCCCCCCCCCCCCGGCCGGTCTCCTCTATTGACAGAGCATGAACACGCTCACGTGCAAACGCTCACCCGCACGTGTTCTGTCCTCGACCGTTCCATCGCTTGCTCCTCTTCGTTCGATTTTCTTCCAACACGGGTCACTATTTTTCTGGCAGGTGTACCGATGCGATTCCCGCAGGAGGGCCAAAGACGTTGCCGAAGCACTGTCAACCGTGCGATGAATGTAGCTTTTTTTTCCAGGGTGTCGGTTTTTGCACGTAGTGCGCGCGGAGAAGAAGGGGCGGGGGGGGGGCGAAGGGGGTCCACGCTGGCCGTGTGTGTGGTTCTTTTTCCAGGGAGGGCTAGACAGGGTGGTGTTGATGTCGGTGGCAGGCTGTGTCGGCGGCGCTTTCGCTCTGCCTTCTTCGAGTTCAAATTGCTTTTGTCGCTCTCCCCGACTTCACCGCCGCTTGGGTGAACGCCGCGTTTCTTAACACCGAGGAGGTACTTCTTTGGGTTGGGGGATCGAGTTTTTTTTCTCCGCCTCAACGCATTGTGACGTCCAAAAAATTTAAAACACGAAGAGTTAAGTCACCGCTGCTACCGACACCTGGTGCTGCTGGTGCTGCTGGTGGTTTCACATTCTCGTCAAAAACAATAACGCCCCGTTTCGAACGACCATATAGAGTGCCCAGAAACGCGTCGAAGCGCTTTTTTTTTTCCCCGTGCTGCCCTCTCGAGCCTTAAAAAACGAAAAAAAAAAAAAACGAGCGTAGAGATCGATCGATCGCTCGATGTATGTGGTGGCTACGTACCCTGTTGCGGGTGTCGCTTCCCGGACAGAGTCGTTGCTTCTTACGTATACGAGCCCTTCCAGAGGCGACACGTCGCGCAGGAAATATCAATCGGGCGTTGTAGTTCCCCTTTTTACTAGGATTGATTGATACGGCACGCCCCGGAGTATAGCTTTTACCTTGCGTGTGTGTAGAGATAATTCCCACCTGTTGCATAGCAACCGTATACCCGGTGGCTACTACGGTAGCTGTGCGTTCGAATTGCTGCCACCAGGCACCGGGTTTTTGTTTTGGTGATCAAAATACAGGGCGAGCGCGTCGTCGCCGGGGCAGAGGCAATGGGCCGTACTGAAAAACCGATAGCGCGGGGCGTAAAACGTATACGATGGTGAAGGTAGTGGTGGTGGTGATGGTCGTGTGTGTGTGTGTGTGTGTTTTTTTTTTAATGAAATCGAAGTACTCACGCAGACCTCGGAGAAAGAAGGCCGAGCCCGATGACATCGAAGGCGTGGTGTGGTAATCATCATGCAGACCTCTCAAAGTTCTTTGCAGAAGGTTGAGCCTATCTATGTGGTGGACCTTCGCGACGTTGTGCTCGCGGGTATATGACCCAATCGCTGTATAGCTGGTCCTACGGACAACGTGGCAGCATTTTGAAGTGTTTTTTAAGAGAGTTGGCGCATTACAATCGTGACTTCCCGTGAGGTAAAAGTTTTTTCGCCTTTCGTCAAGTGTGGCAGGGCTCCATAAAATGTTGAGCAAACGACTATGTTGTTCTTCTATTTCGTATATATAATGTGATTAAACCTACCAGGAATGACCGTTGGAAGCATCACTTTCGGTATTCTCTTTTGATGATGCGCTTTTTTGTTGTTGTCCACTGTTTCTGTTCCTTTTTCTCGTTCCCCCTCTTTCTCGCCACAGCTTGGACCATAAAAAAAACACAGAATCGGTCGACTATGCACGATCAGATGGCCAAACATTATAATAATGTTCCCGAGGTTTTCTTCTTTCGGGAAAGTTATGAGTGATCAATGTTGAATGAAGATCATGCTGCACATTGTCGGATGCCAAGAGAAATAATAATACTATTAAATAACAGGCCCAGAGATCCATGCTCTTGAGGATATTTAGTCCGAGAAGAAAAAAAGGGTGCCCTGCCCATTTTCGGGGCAGGATGAGAGAGGCGTCGGTTTTCTTCACACACACGCACGCGAAAAACGTCCCAGCTACCTGGTACAATAATACCAGGTATCACAAATAAAATGCGGCTCTTTATTTTTTTTATACAGAATAGCTACGAACAGCAGTGTACCAGAATGTTTTCCACTGCTGCTGCTATCCTCGTGTTAAGAGCTATGCTGCTTTCTGTATGCCCAGGGTATGCCACGGTGCATCACGAATTGAGCGTTGTGCGATGTGGAGGTGGTAGCGTAAAGCCGATGTACCGCCACATCCCTCAATGTTGCGAGAGAGAGGGATATATATGGTTGTGTCCTACTGAGGACACACACGAGGTCAAAGGGCCCTCTTTCGTTGTTTGTGGTGTTCAAAACAGGTATATATATTTGTTGTTCTGTAAGGCGCCCGTTCCTCCATGTCTGATCACGCTGAGTTCCGACGACAGCGGGAGAAGCCGCTGGGTGGCACACTGTGGCTTTTTCTTCTTTTTCTTCTCCTTGTTTGTTGTGTCTTGATTTTAAAAGAGACGATTAGAAAGGTACGAATCCACCTATTTTGAGCATCACGAGTATAAGATTATGCGCGTACTATAATATTAATAAGTAGATACCGGTAACAGAGGTACAAAATCTCCACTATTATACTACATGTTGTTATCCACACACGTTACTATTATTATTGTGCCTGCCTTCCGACAAATACGAGTAGTAAGTAGCGTAGATGCCATTCTAACATAAACCAAATATCCTTCCGTAAATCAGCAGTATTCCTCACATCATTTCCCACAGTTTCCATTCCCCACATCATTTCATCTTAGCTATACCAGGGTACATCCTATCCCTCATCAACATTCCATCCTCAGGTCATCACACATCAACAATCAACGAATAACAAAAGAGACCGTGCACCCCCTCGCCCCTCCTATTCCTGTGGGGGAGGGGGGGCGTATAAGAGGCAAAAGGCTGTCGCCCCTTCTCAGAGGGTGCAAGGTACGTGAATAAAAGAAAAGAGTGTGAGCAACGAAAAATAAGTCAATCGAAGATAAACGTTTAATCC
Source organism: Nereocystis luetkeana (assembly GCA_031213475.1). Classification (NCBI taxonomy): domain Eukaryota; class Phaeophyceae; order Laminariales; family Laminariaceae; genus Nereocystis; species Nereocystis luetkeana. Next base: position 15,260,891 of record JARUPZ010000002.1, read on the forward strand.
TAACTATTAATGCTGTACCTGGTAAGTCGCTTCCAGGCTCTCCCTTTCTTTCCACACCACACGCCATATGGGGGATGTGAGTCTGCCCTCCCCCCCCCCGCCCTCCCTGCTTCTCACATAGCCTTTTTTGGTGATACCCCAGTGAAAGGTGAAATTCCACAAATGAATGATGATTTATTTGATACCCCGATACTATCATCATAGCATTATTAACAGAACACATGATTTTTAGTTGTTGTTGGTGGTGGTGTGGTGTTGATGTTGGTGTTGTGTTAATATATTGTCTTTCCGTGCACTAAAAATCATGCCCCCCCCCCCCCCCCCCCCGATGTTGTTCCGGGGGAACGCGGCGGGAGGGGGGTGTTTAGTTGAGAACAGACGCTGTTCTCGTGTGTTGTTGGAGAAATGTATCGGTATACTCGTACTGTACAGTAGTGGTACACACGCGGTTACCCCCCTATCTCCCCCCCCCCCCCCCCATTATATATAGCTTGGGTTGGCGTCGGTTGGCAACGACACTCTAAAAAATGATGCCGCTCACTACTGCTGTACGTGAGCTATTAATAGACAACCAGGATACTTTTTCATTTTTTTCTTTTTTTTGGCGGTCGGCCACAGCTGGTTGTCGAGTTGCAGTAAGTAGATCGTTTTGTGCGAGGTGAACAACCTTTACTCGGCACAAAACAAGTGGGAATGATCATTTCGCGTATATATTTAGTGTTTATGGTAAGGCACACCCAAGAGGCTCAGTTACATGGTATACTCCTCCCATAATTATTGCTGTCTCTGGAAATGCCTACAACACCGGAAATTAAATCGACTCATAAGCGATTCTTAGTAGGATGCAGCTCCTCACTCTTCATGCGACTCGCCAGACACCTTACGGCGCTTCGCGCTTGGTGCAAGTAATGTCTGCCTGGTCGGGGAAAACCCGACATATATATTATGTGCTCCGTCCCGGCATGGTAGGGATGCGAGGGTCTATGGCCATACTTCGAAGTACGACTATACGGCCACGCATGATGAGATCGAGTACATAAATATGATCTCCTATCGAGTACACCCCCCCGTTCTAGATATCTACTCGTAACTCGAGCGGGGGTGGGGGGGGGGGGAGGTGTGCTCCTCATGTTATGCGTCGCCGTATAGTCGTACGGAAACAACAAAAAAAAAATGGCCATACATAGCTTGACCCTCACGCCCATCCGCCCTCTGCAATGCCGGGGGACGGAGCACCGTTGGGCAGATATTTTGCTTGCACCACAATTTAAAGCGCGAAGCGCCGTGAGGTGTTGGGTGAGTCGCGTAATGGGGGAGCTGCATCCTACACTCTAAGAACGGTTTTTGTGTGTATGGGGGGGGGGGGGTGTTGTGTGGTGGGGGGAGGGATAGGGCAGAGATGTGTGGTGGTGGCTTGTGAGAGCGTGATGTAGGTGCGTACATATTATTTTGTTGTTTGTTTTTTAAGTTACTACGAATGAATGTTGATGATATATAGATGTGACTTTTTTTTCGCCAGAAGAAGAGAGATAGATAATAGACTCTCGCTCGGAGAAAAGAGAGGGATTGCAAGTGAAAGTAAAGGTCGTCACAACAAGATACACACCATGGTAGCTGCGATCTGCTGTTCATCATGTTTCGTATGTCGCACCCGTGTGTACAACCTGTCTGTCTGTGCTGCCAGTATATACGTCGTGCCCACAGCGAGCAGCAGCATACATACCCCTCCGCCACACACACATGCATGCATGCATGCATGCCTACACATCATAAATAATAAATATCTAGAATCATCAGTGCCCAGTGATAAAAATCATTTTGACTCTGTGTGTATTTGTACACAGACATACACATCCAACATGTACTCGTACTACTGTTGCGCCGTTGTACCTCAACTACTACTACTACTGATAATATGAATACTGCTGCTTGCTGTGCTGTATATCGGTATTCCAGGTATTTTACTGGTTGGTGATGATGTCGCTGTCTTTTAATTCCGCCGGTAGCAGGTATTAATACGTGTACTCGTACAACTAAACAACGGTGCAACTTACTTGTTCCTTGTTGGTGCAAGCACATGCACACAAAATACAAAATGCATCGTACTCGTACAAAAACAAAGTATACACATACATCATCTATCTGTCGTGTTTTACGTTCGTTTGGTTCTTTGCCGTTGCACTCGTTTTCATTCGCGGGATACAAAGTTGGACGTAAACATAAGGAGCGTCTAGTCTTTAGTATTCAGACTAAACGGTTCTTACATTTCTGTCCAGAGTGGTACTGCTGTTTGTTGACATTACATGTCGTTGGGTGCTTGGATCACACAAACAAAAAACCGACCGCAACACAACAAAAAAAAACGCACCAAAAAAAAGCGGACGAACGATTTGTCAAACATGCAAATTGCTTGGAAAATCACAGCACAGCCAACAGACAAAGCTTAAATCCTCCAGAAAAATCCGAGCGTTGAAGAATTTACTGGTCGTGGATTGCTAGATTTCTGAGGATTTCTGCGGATTCCCATGGATTCCGTATAAAGAGCACGAAAACTATTCTGAAGCCATTTATTTGTTTTCGGATCTTTCGTGTTCACGTTGGCCGGGGAGTGTTGCCGTTTGCATGGAAAATCTTGCCCTCTTTCAGGTTTTTTCCCGGCATGTATACTACTGGCAAGACAACAGCAGCAAGTGTGTGCAGTGTATGTATGCACAACAGACAACAACAAATACATATTTTCGGGATCCGTTCGCGCGCGACAACAACTTGTGAGAGGAGAGGACGTGGAGAGGAGAGAGAGGGACGCGTAAAAAAACCCAACAACCATCCGTCATCACCGACCGCACTACCACCACCACCACCACACCCACATCAACCTCACAACAACCTCTCTCCCACAACCATAGCTCTGCTGGCTCGTTGTCGCCTATCGACCCAACTCTCTCTCTCTCTCTCATCCATCACCACCACCACCACACCACCACCATCATCATCACATTATCAGCAGCAGCAGCAGCAGCAGCAGCAGCATGAAGTTCGCGACGATCGCATCGATCTGCCTCGCGGCAACGGCCGCGCCCCGATTTACCAACGGCGCCGGGTTCGACGAGCTCATGTCCCTCGTCGCGCAGCTCACCGAGGAGGCGACGGCCCTCTCCACCCACTACGGCGGCATGGAAGCCGAGGTCGCCTCCCTGCTCGAGCAGCTCAGCAGGTGCGAGGGGGGTGAAGGTGAAGGTGAAGGAGGAGGAGGAGGAGGAGACAAAGAAGAACCGGTTGCGACACCACGACCAACGGGCGGCGGGGACCGGGACGAGGGCGAGGGCGAAGAAGATAGTGGAGAAATGGACAAGGCTACCACTTTCCCGGTCGACCCAGGGACGGCCCCGGACCAGATGGACGACGACCCCGAAGACGAAGACGACTACGAGGAGACCGAGACGCCCGCGACTATGGCACCGACCAGCGACAGCGACAGCGACAGGGGCGGGGGCGAGGGCGGCGGCGGCAGCAGCGGAGATTTTAAGTTCTCTGTTGGGCAAAGCTGGAACTACAACTTGGCGACACCGGTGAAGGTGGACGTGGACGTCGACGTCTTTTTCATTGACATGGGTGAGTTGCTTCACTTTAAAACGCCTTTTTTGGCTATGTTGTTGCATTTTTTTGTTGTCGTTGATCGTAAACGGCTGATAGACAAGCGACCCACAGCAGGCAGAACAGGAGCGCGCTATGTATACTGCTGCGTCATTTTGTGCGGCGTTGTCTTGTGGTTCGTCGCTGCTGTTTGTTTCGGTGTCTCAATTTGAGTCTTATCTATGTAGCAGTAGCGGTCGGTCTTGCGCGGCGGCTCGGGAAGGTGTGCGTTGTGTATCAATCATATTGTGTTTTTGTGTTTGGTGTCGTTTTGTTGTGCTTTTTTTTATTTCGTTGTGTCTTTTTTTTTTTTCATTTTTCATTCTTCCGGCGCAACGGAACAACGCAGCAGCAGTTCAGTACGAGTACGATCACGCTGCTGCTGCTGCTGCTGCTGCTGCTGCTGCTGTAGGAGTACGAATGCTCCCATGCAGGAGTTTTACACGCTGGGTGCATACGATGCGTTCGGTACACGTATGATATGTACACACGGCCAAGATGTTTCAGACCACGTCTCGATACCTGTCTGTGGTACGCATTTTTTTATTTTTTTATTTTTTTATTACTTGCGAGCTGCGAGGTGTTCTTGCGACTCTCTGCTGCATGACAAAAAAAAACGTTCCGGAATATTTTGTGTTCCTGAGGAGTTTCCAAACTGACGCGCGTTTTGCACACTGCTGCTGCGACAGCAACGAGAGTACAAGACAAAATAACGATCAAGTGCTGTGTGTCCCATGCGTTCGGCCATCGGCCATGAGGGGGGGGGGGGTTCGTGCGAGGCGGGCCGGGGGGCTCGGCTTTTGCAATCGCGCGTCCATGATATCGCGCGACCGCGACAACCAACAGAAAAAAATCAGAGACGAAATGTGCCGTGTCTGTCTGGGATAGGCGCACAGAGGGGATTTTTTTTTGTGGCACCCGTGCGTGGTCAACGGTCACAGCAGTTTGAAAAACATGCCAGGTACTTTAGTAATAATATGAATATGATATGAATATTTTTAACTGACATTTTTACTTCAAACTCTGTGCGTACCAGGTACCTGGCACTCTTTTGTACTCGTGGAGCGTACTCGTAGACCTGTGTCTGGTACCTGGTGCTATGTACCTGGTGGTACTGCTGTCCCGCACACCACCCGTACCTTCTCGTCGTCTTGCCCATTATCACAAAGACCCTATACCCCCCCCCGTCCGTCCACCCCTCTACCCCCCGACCCCCCCCCCCCCCCCCCCGCATCTCCCTTTCCTTGTAGACGGCGCTGAGGCAACCATTGCCACGCTCCACGACAAAGGAAAGGGTGTGGTGTGTTACATCAGCATCGGCACGGTCGAAGACTGGCGGAACGACGCCGGCCAATTCCCTTCGGGGGCCATCGGCGGCGGCGTCGACGGCTGGGCCGGGGAGAAGTGGCTCGACGTGAACGACATGACCGTGCGAGAGGTCATGAGCGCGCGCGTCGAGAAGGCCGCCGGCATGAGCTGCGACGCTGTCGAGCCGGACAACATGATGGTGTACAGCGAGCCCGGCACCGGCGTGAAGGTGACGGAGAAGGAGCAGATCGAGTACAACACGTGGTTCGCGGGCGTGGTGCACTCCCACGGGATGGCGGTCGGCCTGAAGAACGCGGTGGAGCTGGTGCCCATCCTCGTCGGCGACTTCGACTTCGCGCTCAACGAGGAGTGCCACGAGTGGGACGAGTGCGATGTGAGTATATTTTTTCGTGTGCCCGAGGACGGAAAATAAATAATTACCAGGTACTGTGAAGGTGTTACCTACTGAGTTATAGGGGTAAAAGACCGATCGATTACCCAGCCCAAGGTAATCCTTAGAACACTCTCCCCCCCTCTAAACGGCGGGGTCTTTGGGGCGTCGGAACCGTATACATCCGTACGCTGACCTACCCGCTTCGTTTCATTACCTGGGGAACCAGGGAGATGTTTGTGTTTTTAGGTGTGCACGCGCAAGCGTTTCTGTAAAAAGAAACGTTCGAAGTGAGGTTCGAACCCGTGACCTGGACGACGTCAAATGTGAAGGTGTTACCTACTGACAGAGCTATAGGGGTAAAAGACCTATCGTTCACCCAGCCCAAGGTGATCCTTGTAACAGCAGTTACTATTAATAGTACCTCTATTTCCGGTACGAAATAATTAAAGTGAAACCGAGTTCAATTTATTTAATTGTTTTGGTGCAGAAACAGATAGCATGGTAGCATTTCCAAACCGGAAAATAAACAATTACAGCAAGTAAGTTTCCTCGAAGATTTTATATGTTTGAAACGAGGTTTGCACTAAGTCTTTGCATCACGCCTTGGGGCCTTACACGAGTGTAATACTACTGCTTTTGTTGTGTCTTCCTTGTTCCTTCTTGCGGTGTGCTGGTGGTGAGATTTTTGTCGTCCTAAATAATAACAGCAGTATTATTAACAGACAAAACGGAAAAATGAGAACGAAACAAAAAATGGGAACGGACGGGTTTTTTTAGAAAGCAACAAGGGGTTTCGCAGGATCATTTTGGTTCTCTGATACACCACATGGTTCTGGAGATACGGCTTGGTTCTCATTTTAGGCTTCGTTCCCATTTTTCCGATTTGTCTGTTTATTGCTGAACAGAGTACTACTTTATTATTGATGTTAATATAGTATCACGGGGGACCTTAGTAAATAGGACCTGTGGTAGCAGTATAGGGGTAGTTTGTCCCCATAATTATTAATAAGGACCGCAGTCCTAAAAGAGATAGTGAGGAGACTATTATTATACTAAAAATAAACGTCATCCCGTTCCGCATGGTGCCTCTGTTCTTGCTGTTCTGTTGTTGTTGTTGTTGTTGTTTTCATCGTGGTCGATCTCACAGGAGTACAAGGACACCTTCCTCGCCCAAGGCAAGCCCGTGTTCAACGTGGAGTACAACCTCGGCATGAGCGTGTGCGACGCGTCCAACAAGTTGGGCCTCGACACCATCGTCAAGGTATAGTGCCAAGCCAACCAAGCACCCTTCCGTCTCCTCCCGCCTGATTTATCGGTACAAGGTTGAACGCTTTAGAGAAAGTCCGCGGTTTAAAAAAAAAATACACTTGGCGACATATTATCGAACACTGCTGTATGTAATACGTACGTACGCTACCTTCCCCCCCCCCCCCCCCCCGTAACCCTTCCCTCCGTTCGTTCACTCTCCCCCCCCAAAAAAAAAAACGAACGAACGCCAGCTTAGTTCCGTTTAGGCCGCCGTTCGCTCACGCCTTCACATCGAAGTATCCACATCATCGTGATGTTTCGCGCCATGGTTCTTGTTACAGATTTGGTATTAATAGTGACATGTTGTGCTTGTGCAGCACTCGTCCCTCTGCACAGCACAATGGTTTTCTATTTGTCTTGGGTGCTTTTTTCAACAGGGGGGATAGGTCACTGTTAGAACTGCAGTCCCGTGTTGAAGGTAATCCACTCAGATTCTAAGTAGTTTGCCCCCAAAACGGGACTGCGGTCCTAGAAGGGCCGAGAACAGTCTACAAAAAAAGCAATTCTTCCTCTGTACAATACTTCATATATCGTCCTCATATAATCTCTATAATGTTCTTTTTTCCTCTATCTATGCGGCATTCTAATATCAATATTAATAGTATGATACGCACACCATTATTGGCATTATTTCGAAAAAAATATAAAAATATGAATGGCATTAATAGTTTATATCAATAGTGGTACTGCTGTCTATTTATATACAGACATCCGTACATAATAAAAACTAAACCAGCATAATCCGGGGCCCATGATACTTCACCCGCATACCTGGTATACACGTACATGATGACTGACGGTTTGCTTCCCTCTCCCCCCTCGATATTTGCCCGGTGTCCTTCCGTGTGCGTGCTTTTCCCTGCTGTTACGATCACCTTAGGACTACGACTTGAACGCAGCATTCTGCAGCTGCGTCGACTCTAAGAGGGACTTCGAGTGCCGGCACTAGGGCTATAAACTTTATTCTCTGATTTGACGAGGAAAGAAAACATCTGTTTCGATGGTAGTTTTTTTTTTTTTTCTGTTGGCAGGTTCCGGGTGATAATTATGCTTCGCACTTGGTAGTTTGTGTGAAGCTGTTGTGAATGCTATTAGGATTTACCTGCCTTGTGCTGCCCTCTCGTCGTCCACGACAAGAGCAAAGAAAACCAATAAACATCCCCCCTCCTGCTGGTACAATACGTACGCAAGGGAGTTGCTTGAAAGTACACGCACGTGCGTACGATTTACCTTATTATTTAGCTCGTGTCGTGTGTTCGTAGCGTCTGGTCTTTTAGTTCCCTCTCCGACCTGATGTTGACCTGATACTACGGCGGTCGCTGCATCCACAGCGGGTCTTTTTTTAGTATCCCCCCCCCCCGGCTGGTGCGTTGATATGTTTTCCCGATGTACCGAATTTGCTTTTGGGAGCGCGGGAGGTCCCGCCTTACGTTTTTTTAAAAATCAAGTTCGGGCGGGAGGGCGGGCGGGCGGGCGGGCGTTCGTTGTTGACGTGTGTCGTCGATTTTTGTCGAAATGGGAGGAGAAGAGGAGGAGGAGAAGGAGGAGGAGGAAGGACGTGGGGTGGTGGTTTTTCTCACACAGTTAAAAGCCACCATACGAGCGAGCAGTTAGTTGTCGGTGCATGCAGTTTTCAAATTTCTTTCTTTTTCGAAATCTCCCGTTTTTTTTTCTTGACATCCCTACATGTTCCTTGTGTATTGTGTCATTGCTTTTTGTTTTATCGTTTTTTTGTTTTTTTTTGTTTTGTTTTTTCTGTCTTGTCTTTGCCTGTTTTTTATTGTTGTTAAAAAGTGTACTGCTGGCGGTGCTCATTGCGTCCTACATGATTCTTGAGGCGGCTATTTTACTCGAGCCTCATTTTGGCGCTTTGCTAGCACGCGGTGAATTTTGGCATGATCTTCTGTTCCATTTCCGTCTCGTCTTTTTTGTTGTATCGTGGCGTGGTGTGGTGTTGTTGGTTTTCAATTCCCAACTAGTGTATTCAGCTGTTTTACGTCACAATGTTTACGAACGCCACTGGTTCGTAAATTGCCCAAGAAAAAATACCCCTCTCTCTCTCGCCCCCCCCCCCCCCATCGGGTTTATAGAGCAGACGAGTTACTTTTTTTTTTAGGGACAGAACGGGGGGTGGGGAAAAGTTTTGGAGGACGTTTTAAATAAGGCTGTTTCCATGTTTCTTTTTGTGTGTTTGCAAAGTTTGCCTGCGGAACCTGGGGGGGGGGAGCGTTCGCTGGTTTGTTGATTATTCGTGGTGGGTGGTGGGGGTTAAGAGGGAAGTTTTGGAGCGAACGAGTTAATGTTGTCGCCGTTGCTGTGGTGTAGGGGTGATACGTCAGTACCGGGCACAAATGTTTGCATACTCGAGGCGCGTTGTGGGGTGCTGTTTCTTGCCGTGGGTTGAGGTTGGCCGGAGTCCCCGAGAGTTTAGGAGGAGTGGGGAGAGAGAAGAGAGAAGACAGAGAAAGAGAGAGATAAAAAAAGGGGAGAGAGAAGAGAGCACAAGATGGATGGGGGTAACGGTCTGATGTACGATGTCCGATCGTCCATGATATCGCCCATCTCCCCCCCCCCCCCCCCCCCGCGATTATAGTTCTAGCTTGATGTAGATGTCCAATCGTCATAACAATATCGCCCAGCCCCCCCCCCCCCCCCCCGCCCCCCTGCGATTATAGTTCTAGCTTATATAGATGATACCTGATAGTAAAGATGTGTGCCGTTTTCGTGGATAATCGTAGCTTCCACGAAAAACAGAGTAATTAAGTGCGTTTTATACGTGATGCGTGATGCGCGCTTTGGAGCCTTCAGACTGATTCAGCGCGTGGAGCGCGCAAGCAAAGCTTCTGATCGGCACATACATACGCTCGTACGCGCATTTAGTTATGGGCTTCGATCGCCTGCTTTGGGACTGAACTACCCGCTGGTTGTGCCTTGGAGAAACGAGGGAACAGCATGCGGCGGGGAAGTGGGAGTAAGAGACGACACCACATTGAGGCTGCCCCAGTTTTTTTCAAAATTATTTTTGCAACCTGATGAGGGAGTGTGTGACCCCCCCCCCCCCCCCCCCTTGCTACGGATTGAGGGGGGAACGACTTGTTTTTTGCGGCTTTTGGAGGAGGGGGGGGGGGGGGGGGGGGGGGGAGGCCTTACGGGTTTGTAGTTGTTGTTGCCTCGTTTCATTATTTCCCTTGCCGACGGGCATTAGTGTAGGGGGCAGACCAAAGGCCACCTTGAAATAACCTGCCTACATGTATTATTCTTCGGGTTTTTTTTTCTCCCTTCTTTAGTTGATGATGGGTTGCATCGAGTCGGGGTCGGGGTGGGAGAGCCTACAACAACACTCGGCTGGCAGCAAGCAGGCAGAAGAAAGTTGAAGATGGTGGAGAGCGTTTTGTGCTTCTTTTAATGCGTTTATTCGGTTGGTGCTTTAACGGTGAACCAGATTATTATTATGCTGAGAAAGCAGTTTTGTTACTACGTACGGTGTTACTTACTGGTTGGCGGTTGCGGTAAGTTGAGTAGTATCATATGAGCACACACGGATCGCATGACATCGGCGGAAACGATGTGTATTCGCCAAATAAATAGTGCAATAATTGTTTATGCTGGGAAGTTCTTTTGGTACAACAACGGATGGATGGATGGATGGATGTGGATGCAAACAACAACAATACTAATACCATGATGATCCTTTCACTCCGTTTTTTTTTTTTTTTTTTTTGCGGATTTTCTACTGCAAGCGATACGTTGCTCTTAGTGCGTTGCGAGTGTCTCTCACCAACGCCAACAACGATATTATTCCACAAACGATGGATGGCATTTACCGCCGGAAATAATGTAGAACGAATACGAGCTCAATATTACGGAGAGAACCACAGTAAATAGGACCATATAATGTTGGAAAAAATAGGTGAATGTATAGTTTTTTTGGGTGTACCGTAGGTCCTATTTATGCTATGTGGTCTGTCTCCCCGTGATAGTCGTGAAATGAATAATACTCGTACTATTACGGGAGGCCATAGTTAACAGAACCAAATATTGTTAGTAAAAATGGTTAAATATATAGTTTTTTATGTACACCATAGGTCCTGTTAACTAGGGTCCCCCGTAATACAATGGTTCCCTGAAAAAGTTGTTGGTTCTACACATACATATAATACCTGTCCAACCGATGGACGGACCCAAACAAGCAACCAAACGTTGTTCTATTACGGGGGGTCATTGTTAATAGGACCTATGGTATACATAAAAACCTATATATTTAACCATTTTTACTAACAATATTTGGTCCTATTAACTATGGTCCCCCGTAACAGAGGGTGGGGCCTCTTCTGGTTGTAGTGGTGCCTTTTACCGCTTTCGCCCGCGCTGCTGCCAAGTGGCTCGAAAACAATTTTATCTTCCTTGCTATCAGGACGACAGCGAAGAAGAAAAAGAAGAGGAGACTCAAGTTTTCCGGTATAAAAAATAATAACAAACGGAGTGTGTGTGTGTGTGTGTGTTCTTCACATTAAACCGTTCTTTCTACCCGTCGACATCCAGCACAACCAGTGTCCGTGCCGATTCTTCCATCCTAGAAGAGATACAAGTTCTGTGGTCACAAAGCTACGCCACAGAGATACTACGTTGCCACGTGTAACATATAACGAACGGACGCGAAACAAACGTAAAAAAATGGTCTTAATTAATATCGCGGTACGTACAAACATGTACCAGGTACCATTATTATTACCATTCATTTTGTGTCTGGTCACATCGTATTTCGGAATTATTCTGGATATTTTGCAGCGACAACACGGCGACGGACAAGAGCCACACGCGACCAAAGCGCTGAGAGGGCGGAATAGAATATGTGTATAGGTAGAGACCCGCTTACCACAGCTGCTGCTTACCGTCACCTCGGCCATCACTTCACATCCCCCCCCCCCGCCCGCGCGCTGTTTCTGCGGAGGCGGGGTGTGTACTCATGTCATTCATGCATATGGATGTAGTCGTATCGCCATAGACCCTCTTATGTATTCCTACAAATTTCAGGATCGCGGGGGGGGGGGTAAAAGAAAAACCCATTCAAAACTCCTCCCCCCGCCTGTTTCGGGGAGGAAGGGGAAATATTTGTAAGAAAACCACCCAACCCCCCCCCCCCCCGCCCCCCCGCACTGTTTCAGGGTGGGGTGGGTGGGGGGGAGGGGTCAGATGGGTTGGGGGCGGGGATGTTGGGGGTATGACCGCTCACCCCCCCCCCCCTCCCCCGGCGGGTTGGGGTTTAAAAAAAAACGTTCACGCCCCCCCCCCCCCCCCCTTCGCCTGTTGCACGTGTGAGGGTGGTATTTATAGGAAGAACCGCCTCCCGCCCCGCTGAACCAGGGGGGGGGGGGGGGGGGGGGGAGGGCAGGTGTTTCGTAAAAATTATCATGTAACCCCCGCTGTTTTTGAAAGGGGGGGGTGCTAATGAGAAGACCGCCCAAGCCCCCCCGGGGGGGAAGGGTGTTATTAATGTGCTATTAATAGTGTGTTCACTGCGAGACCGCTCAACCCCGCCCCTCCCCCCGCTGTTTCAGGTATGTATGGAGGGGGGGGGGGTGGGGGGGGGGGGTGTACTCGATAGGAGAGATGTGCTCGTTCTCATGCACGGCCGTAGTCGTATGAAGGGGGGGGGGGGGGGGGGGGTTGGAAAAATACCTTTCACCCCCCTCCCCCCCCCCCTCACACCCGCGTCTTTAAGGGGGGAGGGAGGCATTGTAGGGATGACACTCAACCCTTGCCGAACACTTCGCGGCGGTAAGGTACCCGCGAGAGGCTGTTACAAAGTACCCCCACATTGTAACAGCCTCTGGAAGCGACCTCAACGAAATATAACTGACTCGTTGAAGCTGTCATTCACGTGCAAGTCCGCCTCACAAGGGGTTCTTACGTAGCAGGATGCAGCTCACTCACCCTTCATGCGACTCGCCAAACACGTCACAGCGCTTCGCGCTCGGTCCAAGCAATGTCTGCCTGGTCGGGGAAAACACGACGTGCTCCATCCCGGCCAGACAGGGATGCGAGGGTCTGTGGTCGTACGACTACGGCCATGCATGATATCGAGTACCCCCCCCCCCCCCCGCCTCGGTGCTTCGCGCAATAAGTACCCCCCCCCTTGCCCGTCCCTCTTTTTCAAGAGGGAAAAATATTTTTTTTAAGAGGATCACTCAGCCCCTATATTCCCCCTGTTTCAGCGGCGGGAGGGGGGGGGGGGGGGGGGGAGGGGTGGTTTGAAAGTCTGTCTATTACGGGGGATCATGGTAAATAGGACCTACGGTACACACAAAAACCTGTATATTTACCTATTGTTACTATTACGGGGGGACCATAGTTAATAGGACCAAATATTGCTAGTAAAAATGGCTAAACATATAGATTTTTATGTATACCATGGGTTCTATTCACTATGGTCCCCCGTAATAGAACGACTGAGACCGCCCTTTTGAACGAAGAGAGACGTGAGAAAGTTGAAACAGCGATAATATCCTGTAACGAGACGCCAAGAACAGGCTGACAGCCATAGATAGATAGCTATTGATAGTATAGAGCTCGTATGAGAGAAAATCAAAGAATGGGCGAGCTGGGATAAGGTGGGGTAGCGTAGTCGAGAAAACATGGAAGAGAGCACAGGAGAAAGCCGAGAAGGTATGCTGTTCACATGGAGAAGTGTAGAGGGTACAAGACAGAAGCAAAACAATCGATAAACAGAACGAAAAACCTATATAGCGTTAAAAAATACTGGTACGGTGGAAGGTGGGAAGGAATTCAGAGGTACAATGGCGATCCAATCCATGGATTCAAATTTGGCACCAATAATGGAACCATTGATTATATCGAAATGTCTCGGAATTTGTATCGAATCGAGGTCACTTCTTCCTTTCGCTCCCGAAACCTCGGGAGTAGAGTTGGTCGCGCCATTTCTTGAGAGTATGCTGAAAACCACTCGGTCGGCACATTACTCAGCGCGGGGGGAAATACCGGACGGGACCTCCTGCCCGGCGCAGGAGGCCTCATCCAATCCAATACTTACATTAAATGATCCACGGTAGAGAGACAGAATACTACAGTATACGGGAGGTTGAGAGAAGATATTGAAAAAAAAAACGTATTTACACGGCCCAATGGAGCACGAGAAAACGGTGAAACCGCAAATTAGGGGACCCGGACCAGCCAGAAAGAAAAAAGGGGTGTACCAGTAGTCGAGCGGAGGACGGAGAGAAGATGCGAAGGTGTGCTACCCGTGTGGCAAAGCAACGGAGAGTGGAGCTCACATTGTGGAAGAATGTGAAACGTATACAAGGAGGAACGGCATGTGCTAGAGGAGGGGGGTAGGAAAAGAGACTAATGCGACATGGAGAAGTTTGATACCCCTATTCTACAGGAGTGTGGGCAACAGTGAGGAAAGAAATCGCTGTCCTAGACGATACAGATGGTGGCCACGAGCGACTAAACAGAAAGGGGGTAAGATGAGCGAAAGCTGTCGATGTGATATGCGGAAAAAACGCAATGAGCGACGAAACGTTAGAGGTGCACCAGGGCATCTATCGTTAGGAGTTGGAACGATGCTCCGTCTCAAAGGGATGCGTTGTCAGCGGCCGAATTACTAAGGTGAACAACCAACGAGCACGCCACCCCCGCCCCTACGGGTTATACGACCACAGCCAGCCGTACATGACAACGAGTACCCACCCACCCCACGCCAACCTCTTCTTGTTTCCTGGCGATCTCTAAGCTGTGGAGCTTGAAGCGCGACAAACCTCCGCGGAATATCGACCTGTGTGGACACCTAGACGATATGCAGCAGGTGCTGGTCCTTCGCCACGCCCTTCCTCGAGATCGACCCTCCATCTCTCTTTCCCCCCCACGACGCTTGCAGTTGGATGGCCGATAAATATGTATGTGCTATCCCCAACCCCGAGGCCCCCAATTTTTTCCACCGCTAACGTGGCAAATGTATGGACCCGTCCGTCGAAGGACGCGTACGCCTCGGAGGTAAAACGCAGCTGGTTGATGCATGGACCGTGGTCAGCGCTGCCTCCTCGCGGGTTTATACATACAGCAGAACCTGCGCTTGTGGGTCTACTGCATGCCTGACATCCAGCAGGGTGGACTCATTCCTGATACATTCTCGGGACGAAACGCGCCCCGAAGACCGCCTCCCCACGCGGCGATGACGACTCCATGCGCAGACGGACTCCAGCCCGCCGTGATAAGGACTCCCCGACTTGGTCACGAAATCCCGAGAATCCTTCACAGCGTGCGGGAGATCACGTGGAGAAGCGGCTGGAGTTTTGGTCCACACCTGTGCGCCCCCCCCCCCCCGGCTCGGCTCTGCCGCGGGGAAGATGCGCGCGTGCCGGGTGTCCACGCGGACTGCGTCGCAGCAGGGGCACCCCTCATTGCCACGTCTTCCACACTCCCCACGAAGCGCCTTCCGGGTCCCACGAGCTGATACGCAGGTATTACACGCAGCGACGTCCGTTGGCCGCTCCCGCTACCTTACAGGCTCCTGTATCGAGCCTTTTGGCGAAGGGCCTTTTGGTTTCCCTCGCTTCCCCCCCCCCCCCCCCCCCCCCCCCCGCCATTGCGGGACATCTGGTCCCGGCGGGCGTGCCTTCTGCCGTCCCCGGCACAGCTGAGGCTGTGTGTGCGCGGCGTGCCGCCCCGCTGGTTGTCCACCTTGCCTGACTTGTGTTGGACTTTCCAAAGAGTTTTAGTAGAACGGAGTCCTGTGCCGCTAGGATACGTCGGCCTCTTGACGCCTTACAGTCTGGTCCCCCCCTCCCTCTACTGCGCGTAGACCCCATTCCAACCAAGATTCGGGGACGACGCCTTCCGCATCGCTTCACACCCCCCACCATGCATCTCGATTATGATCTCCCGCAAGCTATCTGTGTACCTTCGAGATGGGCGATGAGGAATATATGCCTGCTTCGGGGAAACCCCACCTAACTCATCGGTCGCCTATAACGGGCCAGCGAGAGAGAGGTCTTCCAGGAAACTCCGGCGCATATGTCCCACCCCCCCCCGCGCTTCCAAAAAAACTGACTGGCCGAAACAGATCGAAAAAGCGGCGCATACTACAAAAAAGTGAAAGCCCCCATGTAATATATGGAAACAACGTAATGAGCCCAATTGTTGGAGGTGTCTCTATTAGGAGTAGGAACGGTGCTCCGTCTCGAAAGGGATGCGTGGTCAATGGTCAAATGACTAAGGCAAGCAACAAATGAGCCCCCCCCCCCCCCCCCGCCCCCTCCCCAATGCCACAGCATCGTTTTCACCCCAACAGCATCAACGGCATTATTATTCGTCCGTTTTTTACGTACGTACACACTGTGTGGGGGGGGGGTCACAGCTCAACCCTTTTACTACAGTGCGCTTCAGAAGTTAATACTCTAATCTACTATTATTTATCTTGCCTTCTGACAATGTGCAGCATGATCTTCAGCATTGATCACTCATAACTTTCCCGAAAGAAAAAAAAACCTCTCTAAATAATCGATTCCTATTTTGGCTCAGGCTCTCATCTCGCGGCTTGTTGTGATGCCAACTTTGAGCACAACAGTCTCTAGTAAAGACTAGATGTTAATAGTATGATGTAGGGCTTGGAGTAGAGAGTGGCCTTCCTCGACGAGAACAAATGTTTTTTCAGCGGAGAATCAAACGTTGAGCACAGGCTCTTAAAAGACTACAACAACAGTAGTAGTATTCTACGTATAGGAATCGGAGTGGCGCCGAGCACAAATGGTTAGTATATATGTATAGCTGAAAATTCCTAAAATTTCAAACCATCTCTCAAGCCTGAAATTAGTTACTCCCAGATTGTCAAGAAATAACTATGTCGCGTACTGTATAGTGCGCTGTATGTACCTGAACCTATACCTGACTCTATATTAATTCCAAGTGTTTTCTGTCCCCAGGGCGGGAGTGCGGTCACTTAATTAAGGGACCCGCCTTTTCGGGGAGAAAAATACTCGGAATTAGTAGAGTGTATTATAATACCGGTAGGATCATTGTTAGATTTAGAAAGAAAGGGTCGATCTTTTTAGGACTGCAGTCCCGTTTGGGGGACTAATTACCTAGAATTTGAGTGGTTTGTCCCCAAAATGGGACTGCGGTTTTTAAAGGGGTGTGTCAGGCGTCTTTTTTTCCCTCTACTCTCTCTCTCTTGATAAACCCGCGAACTTCTTCTCTTCAACATGACATGAGTGGGCATTAGATAGCAGTACCTGGTAATAGGCTAGCTTTTAGTGTGACCGCCGTACCAATCCGTTTAACCTCTCTTAACTCTTTTAGGACAGTAGTCTTGTTTTGGGGACAATTGGGGACAGCTTACTTGGAATTTGACTGGCTTGTCCCCAAAACGGGACTGGAGTTCGAAAAGGGTTAAGAAACAGTACTTTTATCTTAAACCAAGATATATATAGCCCTTAAACCGGGACCTCCGCTGCTACTATTAATACTACTGTATAGTACCAGGTGCATATATATCCAACGCATGTATGAAGACACCTTTTATGAATGCTGCTGCTGCTGTTGTATACTGCTTGCTGCAGCTGCCTTTTTTTTGCTGTCTTGTTGTTGTGTGACGATCATACACTCTCACTCACTCGTAATTTCCTTCTTGGTATATAGGAACGAGAGATTGAAATAATGTGCTTATTTTAGAGGGCTTATACATATATATATACAAACCTTTTTTGACATAATATAAGAAGAGGGTGTGAGAGTGTGGTGATTTATTGTAATGAATGTAGCGCCGTTATATCGTTTTTCCGTTCGTCCTTTTACTATTAATACTGCTTATTTTACTCCATATTTTGCCGTTGGTTTGTTGTGGTTCGATACAGAAAACGGTTGATCGATTAAAAGTGAATAAATGTGGTGTTGTTGGGTGATTGCAGCGTGTGACCAACGTGCCAACGTGAGTGCCACAAAAAGCTGTAAGTGTGCCAAACAAAGCTGAATAAAGTTGCGGACGACAAGAATAATTAATGGATGTAGTGTTGTTGATGACGCACAACCAACAGACAAAACACGGCGCAGAGACGACGCCAATACGCAAACCTCTCAATTCCTCCAAGAAAAGCTGGAAGAGAAAAGCAAGAAGAAGTTCATAACAAACAATAACAAAACTCGGCTGATGACACTATTTTTACGGGGGACCATAGTTAATGGGACCTATGGTATACATAAAAACCCATATATTTAACCATTTTTACTAACAATATTTGGTCCTATTAACTACGTTCCCCCGTAAATAATAAACTACCTTATTATATATACCTGGTACTGCTGTGTGTGTACACAGAGAAGGAGCACATAACTGTTGTTGTAGTACATACAACTCTCAGCTGATGATGATGATGATGATATACGACGAGCTAGGAGGAGTATACATAATAATAACTATAAACACAGAAGGAAGAAGCGCATCCAATAACAACTTTATTATTATTATTTCTCTTGCCATCCGACAATGTGCAGCATGATTTTGGTAGTATAACACTGGACCTAGGTATAGTGACTATATATAGAGCTAAACAGTCCCCGGTGGCTTGGTAGAGGTGTGGTCCGCGTGCCTATCAAGATCAAATTCGTGGGTTCAAGCCTCTCACCGTCTGGTAGGTAGGGGCTTTTTCTTGCTTAAAAAAAAAATGATCAGCGGAAAAAGCGCGAGAGCGTGAGTCAGCTATACATTCATTCGATGAAAATCGACGAGCAGTGGGAAAGCTGATGAACCCTACCTATATGCGCGATAAAAACTGAAGGCACGTACCGGGTGTGAGAAGGGTGGACACCTGTGACCACGGCTTGTCCATTCAGAAGCTCGTTGAGGGTAAACTAAAACCTCCTACGAACTATAGGCTGGAAAGTAAAAGTAAAGTGATGATTAAAAAAAAAAGAAAAAAAAAGTCAAGAAGCCCTTTTAGTTCCAACAGCCGAGTCATATATATGCACTTCTTCCTTTTCTCTTCTTCCACACACAGACAGCTTCTTGGAGATTTCGAAAGATTTAAGATTATTAGCGTGTGCGGCGTCTGCATTCGTGTCTGTCTGTTGGTTGCTTCGCACGTCGTCCGCACACATTTTTTCTTTTCGTTTTTGGGGCACGTTGTGTTTGTTGCTCGTTGCTCTCCTCGTTGCGATCGCAACGAACCACAACCACAACGACCACAGCCACCACAAACATTTCAACCATTTGCTTGCCACCAACCAACCGACGATTGGCAAAAGCATCCAGTATGATACTACTACTGCTGCTGCACTTGTGTGTATAGTAATACTACTACTGCTGTTGCTGTACGCTACGAGTGTACCTGGCACGCAGCAGAATACAACATGAACGATATACTTGTAGTATCAATATTAATAGTAGTAGCGTAGTAGTGCGTACTGGATTCTCCACATACCATCAATCGTCCATGATACTAGGTATCATATATATGTTGTATGCGCGTTTGTTTGAGAGAGCAAGAAACAAACGAATAAAAAAATTGAGAAAAACCACTCACTGCTGCTGCTGTGGCAAAAAAAGATATTCTGAAGAACATTTGTTTTCGGATCTTTATATTTCGCACCTCTCTCGCGGTGATTGCTTGTGTGTGGGCAAAATCATGTGTACAGCGTGTATAATAGCAGTAGTATAAAAAATATCACATCAAACAAAAAAATCTTACCGGGTGCGTACGTACCAGGTATATATTTGGTTCTTTGTTTGGTATTTTCATATTTCTTCGAGATCGGGCGATCGGGCAATTTGACTTTTTATGCACTGCGTACAAACAGTAGCTTTTACACAGTGTACCGCCGTGGTATACCAGGTAAAGCATACGAGCAGTCACACAATACTATTCATATTCCTACCCACTACCCACACCCACACCCCACTCCTACATCACCCACCCTTATCACACACACCACCGGCACTACTACTGCTGCTGCCTCGAGTTCCCAGCAGTCGCTCTGTCGGGTCAACTCTTGCCCATCCTCGTCACGCCCCCCTCCCCTATTCATCACATCATCATCATCATCATCATCTGATTTTGATCGGCAGCGTGGTGAGAGATAGACGATGAAGTTCGCGACGATCGCATCGATCTGCCTCGCGGCCACCACCGCTGCGCCGCGCGGAGGACGATTCGCGGACGGCGCCCCGTTCGACACGCTCATGTCCCTGGTCGACCAACTTCAGGAGGAGGCGATGGCCCTCACCGGCAAGTACGGCGGGATGGACGCCGAGGTCACCTCGCTGATCGACCAGCTCACCAAGTGTCAGGGAGAAGGAGGAGGAGGAGGAGGGGGGGATGGTGGCGGCGGCGTCACACCTGACCGCCCCACATCCGGCGGTAGTGATGACAGCAGCGAGGAGGGCAGTGGTGAACACGGCGGTGGTGGTGGTGGTGGTGATGGAAGTGAGGGAGGAGAAGGGGGAGGAGGGGGAGGAGGAGGAGGAGGAGGAGGAGGTGGTGGTGGTGGTGGAGGAGGAGGAGGAGGAGGAGGAGGAGGAGGGGGAGGAGGAGGAGGAGGAGGAGGAGGAGGCACATCATCTCGCGATGACAGCAGCAGCAGCAACAGCAGAGGTGAGGATAGTGGCGACATGACGCCCTACGATGACGATGGAAACGACGACGGCTGCCCCGACGACTATTCCGACGACAGCACCAACGACGACAACACCGACGACTACAGCAACAATGACGGTGGCAATGAGGACAGCGGCGACGGCGACAGCGGTGGCGGCGGTGGCGGCGGCGGCAGCGGCGGCGAGGAGAGCGGCGATAAGGAGAGCGACGATGTCGGCGGCGGCGGCGGCGGCGGTGGCGGCGGCGGCGGCGGCAGTGGCGGCGAGGAGAGCGGCGATAAGGAGAGCGACGATGTCGGCGACAGCGGCGACGGTGGCGGTGGCGACGGCGGCGGTGACGGTGGTGGTGGCGGGGGTGGTGGTGGTGGTGGCGGGGGCGGGAGCTTTAAATTCTCTGCCGGGCAAAGCTGGAACTACAACTTGGCGACACCGGTGGACGTGAACGTGGACGTGGACGTCTTCTTCATCGATATGGGTGAGTTTTGCCGTGTGTTGCCTTTTAAAAACAGTAGTATCATCGTCGTATCATCATAATCAAGATACGCACAAGTATGTATAGTCTAGAGGTACATAGCTGCACGTTGCTGCGCTCTAAGTAGCGGCAAGCGAGCGGCACAGCACTGAATGGAAGAGGAGTGAGTGCGCTAGGTACCTGTGTCGCCAGCTTGTGTCGCTGTGGCTTTGTCTCGTTGTTGGTGCGATCTGCGTCTCTCTGCCTCTTGCCCGGTGGATATATTTTGTTCGTTTTTTTTTTTGAATTTGAGAGCCCTGGGTTTGTGACCTGCGATTTTGACTGTTGAGGAATCTTTGCCACGCAGCTGCCCCCAGCCAAAACAATAACCCTGCCGAACTCCCATATCCATCATCATGTCATCGTATGTATCATGATATACATACGCTGTACGATATCGTGACGATGTGACACACCAAATCTACGTACGTACACCAACAACAGCCGTAACCCAACCTGTCTTCCCACCTCCAAATTTCGGTACAATAATGGGCTTGATTCCTCTCGCTTCTCGTGCACCACCCTCGTAATTGTGCTGTTTGTGTTTTGTCGTGTTGTGTTCTCTGTGACTCTCCTTTGATTCCTCCTCTGTTTAGTCACGCCGCGCCTCTCGCCTGATTGATTTTCTGTCCTGCTAGAGTCCAGAGTACGAGTACTCGTAGATGTATGGTATACGTACGATGACTCGGTAAAATTATTTTCCCGCGTCCCCGTGCGTTTTAAATTCGTAAATAATTTCTCGAATTTCTCGTTTCATCTTTTTTGCTTTTCATTTTTTGTTTCCACTACGTACGACTATTAATACTACTGCTGCTGTATTTTATTGTTAAAATAGTATTAATAGTACAATTCGATGCGAATCGACGAGGGAAGAAAAGGCTGAAATTCTTCTCGCGATAAAAATGAAGGCACGTACAGTAGCGGGAAGGGGGTAGAAGAGCCTGCTATAATATGTGACCCCGGATCTGAGTTACGAGTTGGAAGGAGAGAGAGAAGAAGATGTGCGAAGATAATAAATGGGATGAGAGTACGTAGTTCTCGTTTTTTTATTCTTCGTTTCTTGTTATAACAAGGGCAGCCAGCAGCACAACAACAACAACAACAACAAAAACACCCACACCATATATACCTGGTATGCAACAACAGCAGCAGCAGCAGCAGCAAGAGCAGAAGCGGGAGCAGAGCGGCAGCAGCAGCAGCAGAAGCAGAGCGGTAGCAGAGCAGCACAGCAGCACAGCAGCAGCAGCACTTACTTCTAATAGTAAATATTAGCAGACTATTTACAACCACCGGCATATATATGCTTGTGCTGGTGTGGTGGTGGCTTTTGCTTGGTCGTGCAGCGAACAGTAGTCAGTCACAGCACAACAGTTTTTCTCGCAGATGTTCTGGGTCGTTCAGGCCCAGTTTTTCGGCGCAAGTTGGGAGAATAGTAGTGGGTGACCTCTTTTTTCTTCGATGTACGTATATACGTGCTGTGGTAATATTAATAGTACTCGTATACGAACCTATACTGCAGTACAGCAGCAGTGTGGCATGTATATTATGCCAGACTACACACATACCAAGGTACATACATCATGAATTCGTTGTCGGTTGCCGCATACTAGGATTCGATTGTTGAGAGCGCCTTGCAGCGTGGGTAGGCACAATTCGATGCGAGTCGACGAGGGCAGAAAAGGCTGAAATCTTCTCGCGATAAAAATGAAGGCACGTACCGTAGCGGGAAGGGGGGAGAAGAGCCTGCTATGTGACCCCGGATCTGAGTTACGAGTTGGAAGGAGAGAGAGAAGACGATGTGCGAAGATAATAAATGGGATGAGCAAAAAAAAAAAAAAAAAAAAAACTCGTACTATTAATAGGTACTCGTATACGTGTTGTAATAATAGTAGTCTTCATGAGCGTCACATCAGTTCTGATTTGCCCTATTACGGGGGACCATAGTTAATAGGACCAAATATTGATAGTAGAAATGGTTAAATATATAGGTTTTTATGTATACCACACGTCCTATTAACTATGGTCCCCCGTAATAGGATACTGCCGCGCTTTCGTTCTGGAGAGTTCTTCCCTCCTTGCTGTTATTAAATACAATACCGGTAGTCGTTTATTAGAACAACACTACACATTGTCGGATGGCAAGCATAATAATAATAATAATAATAATAATAGGTATACGTGTCATTTACCACACTCTGTGTTATTATCAAATGCCATCAACTATTTATACAGCAGAATATATATCGTGACCTGCCGGAGGGGTGGAGTATACCACTCGGGACAGAAATATGTAAACGCTCCTTATGTTCACATACAGAGTGGTATTACTCTGTACCTAAATATAGGGAACTTTTTCGTTGTTGTGAGTACCAGGAATTATTAACCCCTTTAGAACCGCAGTCCCGTTTTGGGGACAAACCGGTAAAATTTCAAGTAGTTTGTACCCAAAACGAGACTGCGGTGCTAAAGGGGTTAATAGCCAACAAAATATGTTTGTATCGTATGTATCGACAGAGTGGTGTGTATCATGTTACACGTGGTAACAAAACGATTTTTCATGACAGCAGTTACTAGTAGAAGGGGTATACTCGTACGACGTCCTGTCTGTGCGGTTAGCAATGAAGAAGGAAGGGCTGTTATATTTATCTGTACTTGCATTTGTGCAGGGCGTTATCCATTCAAAATGAAAAAGCTGACATAATTCATCGAACACCACTAACTTCATCGAACCAATTCTCCTTCCTGCTGTACTTGTATTCATACCCTATTACGGGGGGCCATAGTTAACAGGACCAAATATTGTCAGTAAAAATGGTTAAACATATAGGTTTTTATGTGTACCATAGGTCCTGTTAACTATGGTCCCCCGTAATAGTATTTTTTACCAGGTATATGTTTTGCAACGCGTGGCGATTTTGTTGGCGAAAAACCGACAAAAAAAAATAATGCAAAAAATATATGCGTCGATGGTTTCGACGCTTGCTTTCGCTTCGTAGCTTTTAAAAGTATGTTGGGGGTATACAAAGCTTTTTCTGGCGGTCATGGCCACGCTGCGGTGGAGGCGTTACCATTCTTTTGAAGGAGGGACCACTCGCCCCTCCGGGCTATCTCACCCCAAATTGGACGAAGGAAATCCGGAGTAGTAGTGTGGTAGAAGTGTGGTGGTGGTAGTATTATGTGGGGGACCGTATTAAGTAGGACCTACGGCGGTACACACAAAAGCCTATGTATTTCGCTATTTTCACGAACAATGTAAGGCCCTACTTACTATGGTCCCCGGCAATGGTAGTACTCTATGGTAGTAAAAGTAGAGTGTGCAGATCGGTATTCAACGCCACTACGTAGAAGAGGGGAGGGGGCGTGGCAGGATCAAACATCGAGATGGGCAATAAAGATTCGACACATATGAGAAGAGGCGTGATTCACGTTGACTACAGGATGCACGGCAGAGAAACCCCAACACTATTAATAACAGCCCGCAAACCACCAACGACTAGTGCTACGAGAAGCGACATTCATATACTGTACCAGGTAGTGGACAACGGACAACACATTCGAGTCCGCCCACACACTAATAAATACCAACAAAAAAATAACCATTATCATCGTCGCTTGCACCCCCCCCTCGGTCTATTATCACACGACTACGGCCATGCATGATAATGAGTACACCCCCCCCCCCCTCCCCCCCCCCCTCCCCCCCCCCCCCATCTCCCTTTCCTTGTAGATGACGCTCAGGCAACCATTGACACGCTCCACGGCAAAGGAAAGGGTGTGGTGTGTTACATCAGCATCGGCACGGTCGAAGACTGGCGGAGCGACGCCGGCGAGTTCCCTTCGGGGGCCATCGGTGGCGGCGTCGACGGCTGGGACGGGGAGAAGTGGCTCGACGTGAACGACATGACCGTGCGAGAGGTCATGAGCGCGCGCGTCGAGAAGGCCGCCGGCATGAGCTGCGACGCTGTCGAGCCGGACAACATGATGGTGTACAGCGAGCCCGGCACCGGCGTGAAGGTGACGGAGGGGGAGCAGATCGAGTACAACACGTGGTTCGCGGGCGTGGTGCACTCCCACGGGATGGCGGTCGGCCTGAAGAACGCGATGGAGCTGGTGCCCATCCTCGTCGGCGACTTCGACTTCGCGCTCAACGAGGAGTGCAACGAGTGGGACGAGTGCGATGTGAGCTATCCTTCCCTCTTCTCTCTGCTCCTTGCAACAGCGCCCCGACCTGCCTGCGGCTTCTACTCTTCTACTCGTAGCCCACTTGTTACGATCGTTTTGTAGTATGTTCTGCCTTCCAACAACGCGATACTTATGTGTAAGCATGAGCTTCAGTGCCGGGTCACGCCATGAAACATGCCCCAGACGTTCGGTATTTTTTTTGGTAAATATTTTACATTTTGCCGTCTGACATTGTGCGGCATATATATGTGAGCTTCGACGTTGATCACTCGCAAACACATTTACCAGAAATATAGAAGAAGCCCACGGAAAAAAAACACATACCACTTCTGGGCGGACGGAAATAAAGGGACCGCTTATACACGAATGTCAGAGTCCAGGCGATCCTCATATTCACTCCCGAGGAGAGGTAAAAAATAAAGCACGTAATTTGCTATGTTTTGCCATCCAACAATGTGCAGCCATGAGCTTCAGCGTTGATCACTCATATATAAGTGTCCCCCAAAGAAAAGAGGATGTGATCCGCTGTCGGAAATCGTCTACACTCGTTTGCAGCCACTCTTGGCTCTCTGTACGTCGTGCTTGCCCTTCTTTCTTGGCCATGGTCCCGGTTAGGAGAAACAAAAAGAGGCGGGGGGGGGGGGGGGGGAAGGGGGGGGGGGGGGGGGGGGGGGCTCTCCCCCTCCTGCTTTTTGCTACGTGCGCTGCTTGTGATGGTACTATACAGTAGTCATGCTGTTCTTTTTTCATCGAGCGTAGGAGGAGGAGGTGGGGTGACCACACCCCTTTGCCTGTCCACACACGACGTCGGATCGTGCAGTAGGGATATCTATTTCTCCACCTCCCGCATGTTGACCGTATACCGGGCGTCTATCTGCAGTACTTATCTCTGTCTATCTAATAATATATCTACCAGGTATCTATCGGTATATTTATTTTTTAATACGAACTATATATTTATATCTATATATTATATCAGCTTCGAATTATCTATATACTGTATCGATCGAACTAGATATCCCGCATCTATATGTCTGTTGGTGATGCTCGCGTCCACTTTTTCCCTCGCATCTCCCGTTCTGATTGGCGCATCTCCTATTCTTGACCCGTTCTGATTCGGTGCATCTGTTTTCCTTGTCCGGTTCTGATTGGTGCGCGTCTCTTCTTCCTGTGTTTTTTTTTTCTTAATGCAACAGATGTACAAGGACACCTTCCTCGCCGAGGGCAAGCCCGTGTTCAACGTCGAGTACAACCTCGGCTTGAGCGTATGCGACTCGTCCAACAAGCTGGGCATGGACACCATCGTCAAGGTAAAAAGCCGAGTCAAGCACACCGTCCCATCCTCCCGCCTGATTCCTTATTGAAACCCTCAGCCAGGCGTGTATACACGTGCTGCCCTGTTAGTCGCGGCCCTCTCCCGCCCTCCCGCATGGTGTGTCGTTAAACGTTAGCCCTGACGTATGATACGTACCAATCTTATTCTTGAGAAGTGCGCCTGTATCAATACTAGCCGTCGCAGAGGGCAGAAATTGCGCGGTAGGCAGGGGGGAAATATCGAGAGGACCGAAGGGTGGGGGTACACCGTTAAATAGGCGATCAGAGAGTGAGCAGGGTCGGGTTTATCTCGGCAGCGCTAAGTATACAACCTTTTTTTTTCCAATAAACAAATGACACTTTTTTTGGGGGGGGGGTGGAATAAAACTACTGTTGTACTCTCTATACCCCGAACTGCCGTTGTTAGTGAAGGTCGTAGTCCGTTGGGCTAAAGCTAAAAGGTTAACCAATCGCCTACCCAATCTAAGCCTCATAACACTCTCCCCCTCTGGAACGGACCGGATTTTACGGGTCGACGCGCCACCACACGCGGTTCCAATTTCTGGGGATGGATCCAGAAGTATTTTTTCAGATTCTTGACATACATGGGGAAATTCACTTTTCATGGTGGATGTGAGATTCGAACTCACGACCAACGACCCATGTTCTGCCGACGACGCCATTTGTGAAGGTGTTATTAGTCCGTTGGGCGAAAGGTAAAAGGTTAACCAACCGCCTACTACCCAATCTAAGCCTCATAACAGTAGGGACATATTTTCCATGAATGTAAACGTTTGATCAAAACGGTCCCCGTAAATTACGGGACAGAGCGGTAGGAGATTAATTGCATGCACGTACGTAGCGCGCTTTTCGTTTCGCTGTGGGGAAAAGAGTTAATAACCCTTTTTATGTACTGTGGGACTGCAGTCCCGTTTTGGGGAAAAACTACGTGGAATTTGAGTGGTTTGTCCCCTATCAAATAGCACTATTCTTTTCAAGCGGATCTGGAGTCTTACTACCGTAAAAGGGCCACGGATAAACGTGTGTGCTTCTTTCTGGGTCTCCTTGCTTGGGGGAGATCTCCATGCTCCATATTCCACCGAGAGAAAGCGACTCTTGAGAAGAAAACACGAAAGTGCTAAACCCGAGATGGCCTCCAGTAGGTATAAAACATATTACCAGGGTTGTTCATGGGTCTGATAAAAACTCACTGGTCGGGTCGGGTCGGGTCGGGTCGACTCGACCCCGAGACCGTCATATATATTTCGAAAACCTCCTGCCCTGGGCCGACCCATGAGCTTCTTAAGGCCTCGCGGGTCGGGTCATAAACCGCGAAGAGCCCTGCCTATATGTCGTGAGAAACGGTGATAGTGTTCCCACGATATTTGAGTAACTGTACTGCCTCAGCTAAGGAGCTACGGCGTATATACGGACAGCCCACCACGCCTACTGTACATACATGCATGCATGGTGGATAACGGTTCGTCCCCCGCCCGCCCCCCCCCCCCCCCCCCCCCCGCCCCAAATTTCTCTCCCGTCTTCACTCTTACGATGACAGGACTACGACTTGGACGCATCCATGTGCAGCTGCAAGGATCGCTCGAGGGATGTGGGCTGCAAGCACCGGCTGTAAACCCTTTCTACTTAGATATTGACAACACATGCTGCCCGTGTCACCGGCGGCTACGGCGGAAAAGAAGAAGCTGTTGAAATTAGCAGTTAGTTGCCGTGAAGCTATCTGTCGTTGCCCATGCGACGCGATTGAACACCCGAGAGGAATTGAAGTATTACCTCGTATTTAGCTCGTGGCCTCTTGAAAACCAGTCAGCGCTCAACGCACAGGGGTCTTATGTTATCTTCCCCGTGCACTACGATTGTAGCTACAGTTCCCGATGTCCCCCCCCCCCCCCCCCCCCCCGTCGAATTTTCCCTCGATGTGTGACGTTTTGCTTGCAGAATACACACACACCTTGTTTTTCGAGTTTAGATTCGCTTCGTTCGGGCAAAAGTCAACCTTATGGGGGCAGGCGCTCGTTCGTTCGTGCATTGTTTTGCGTCGATTTTTGTTGGCATGTGATGGGATGGCATGGGATGGGATGGGATGGGATGGGATTGGAGGAGTAGAACGAGCGTGGGATGGGATGGGTTGAATCTCTCCCTAACCGGAAGCCAACCGAAATTCCTTTCTTAGTAGCAAGTGTCCCTCTTCAGACCCCAACCGAGAGATCGCCAAGGGCTGAGCAGGGGAGGGGGGGTGGTGGTAGGGGAGGGGGGGCGTACTCATTTGTTGCTTGCCTTAGTCATTTGAGGGGGGGTGGTGGTGGGGGGGGGGTCGAACCCCAACTGCGAGATCGTCAAGGGGCTAGGGATAGGGGCAGGTGGGCGGGGGGGGGGGGGGTACTCATGTCATCATGCATGGCCGTAGTCGTATGACGATAGGGGGAGTCAAGCTCCAGTTGCGGGGATCGCCAAGAGGCTGCAGTTGACAGACCCCACACCCGATGGCGTGGGGATGGAAGCTGGAACCCCTCCCTCGGTGCGGCTCAGGAGTTGCGGAACAAAGGGAGTAGACGGGCGTGTACTAAAAAAAAAAAGCATTGAAAGAAGGCAGTAGCAACAGGTGAAGTGTGTGTAGGTCAATGCCAACCCGGAAGTAGGTAGCGAGAGGAACGAAACTGGTATAAAGCGGGCGTCCCTGGTTGATTTTCCCCCCCGAGTTTTTCCTCCTGATTGCTATAACTAGCTGATTTAAATACAACTGGAGGCGGTGTCTCTCTGGGGTTATCCTTCTTTGCGAGTGACGTCGAAATGCACGCTGCTCAGGTGGCAAATAAAACGTGAAAGTAGTATTCGTACAATGATATACCTGGTAGTAAAGAGTACAACGCCGTATACCTCTTGGCTTCCTTCGTGTGTTGGTGTAGAGTTTTTGTTAGCTGTGTTTATTGTATACAGTGTCGCCGTGCTTGTATCATTCATTGAGAGAGAGAGAGTTGTCTATCCCCCCCCCCTCTCTTCTTTTTCGAGCCGTGCTACTCATAGTGCAGTGTCGTAAGGACGTAAGAGTATACGTTCATAGTGAGTCTGGGTAGCTATAACACCACGGGAGAGAAACCCGCATGTAATGAATTTTGGCATGATCGTATGTTCCTTTTTTTTGGGGTTTAGTGCATGTGTTTGTGTGTTTTTTCTTCTTCCAGTTTTCAGGGCTGCATAATAAGGGCCAGGACAAAAAAAAAACTGAATAAACAAACAGACTTTCGCTTTTTCGTAAAAAAGCTGTAGGTTGAGTTATAATAATAACGAGAAAAAAAAAACTAAGAAAAACAAATCGGAACAAAAAGAAAGAAAGGTCGAGTCGAATTTGCACGCGGTGCAAAATTTCAGAATGACTCAGCCGCTACAGCACGTCATTCCCGGCCATAGCGCTCGACAACGAGGTCGACAGACACAAACAACTCGCACACGCGAGGCACCCTCCACAGCAAGCAACAGGCGGTTCTCGTGGTCCACCTCGCTCCCTCCGGAGTGCTCAAGAAGAAGTTGTGGTTGTGTATCGTATCGGCCACATCGTTGTTCGATGGCAGAAGTTTTTGAATGTTGAGTGGAACAAATAATAAAAGTGATGTCGAAAAAATTACCGCCACAGCCACTTTTTTTTTTTCCTGATCCCCCGGTGTCTTGCGAGCCCTCCTCCCTTTTCCTTCGTGATTCCCTACCCTCATGATATGCTCGCGCCGTCAGCAGACAATAAGCCGCGTGGAAGCCACACTGCACTATACCATACCCCGGTCATCGTGCGCCTGCCAACCGGTCGTGGATAATTCATCGGAACTTCTCACTCCTCCTCTTGCTTCGAGCTCCTCCTCCTATGTCCCTCTTCACCCCTGGCTAACCCATACCAGGTATTTATTTCGTTTTTACTTGGCGCCCATTTCGTAAAAACTGTGGAGGTGCTCTGGGACTTCGGGCGTGTCCGAACAGAATCGAAAAGCAAGAATCGAAAATCGAATCCATGTTTCGATTTCGATAAAACTTAGCCGAGGTGTCCACAAACAAACATGATCGAAAAGTGAAAATAGAAATCCAGGCGAAAAGCAAAACACGGAAATCAACAACCTATCTATATACTTGGGCCGTTCGCAACTGTGCACACACATATGCCGGACACAGATCCACCACAGAAGCACAGGCAAACGCGGGACGCCGGCAATTCGATTCCGGGAGGTGGTTGGGCCTCCCATGGAGAGGTGGTGTGGTGCGTCCAACGTTGACGCCCCGAGATCGAAAGCTTGAAATTATGCTGAGAACGAACTTCCGATCTCGTTGTCGAGGGCATCATCCTATTATCCTGGGTTTCCCTCAAACTATTTTCGCTTTGGCTCGAACGCCGGGAAACAAAGGCCCGAGAACGTCGGGGCTGGTGTTGTTGTTGTGGTTCGCCTGCTGTGGCGGTTTACGGGGGGGGGGTCTGTGCGGCTGTGTTAGCGTGCTAGCTGGTGTGGGTTGGATGCTGAGTACGGCGGCCCTGATGTGATATTTTGACGTGGCTGCGGTGACCACAGTAGAACGCGCTGAGTTGTTGCTGCTGTTCGTGCTTTCGATTTGTTTTTCGATTCCAACCGTCAGCTTTTTTTAGAGTGGCATTGGGTTGTAAATCGTTCATTTTCTCGGAACCTACAAAAAACGAAGGGGAGCATGTCTGGACCGGGGACCAATCAGCGCCTTTTGTTGAGTATCATCTCGATTTTCGACTTTGTCTGGACACGCCCTTAAAAACGAAAGGTGAGAACAGAGGTATCGGGATCTCTACTATTACGGGGGACCATAGTTAATAGGACCAAATATTGTTAGTAAAAATGGTTAAATATATAGGTTTTTATTAATACCATAGGTCCTATTAACTGTGGTCCCCCGTAATAGCTTCATTTTTTTCGTAATTTGACCAATAAAACGCACGCGCTCTTTTGGTTTCTACTCGTCGTTTTTTTATTTATCTTCTTTTTTGCTCGTCAGAACCGGCCCTAATATGCACAAGCCCATCCTGCTGAGCGTCACCCATGCTGACCCTCAGGCGCAGATACACCTGCGAGGAGGCAGCGCGCTGCTCACGATGGATCAGCTGCCTCCACCTCGCCGAGGCACGCAAGCGCCAACACTATACGCTCGTCCGGGATATGTATGTGTCCTTTGACGAACGGAGTCACAAACTTGCCACTTTTAGCAGTGGAAAGCTTTGGGCGTCTCGGGGAAGAGGGCAGTAAGTTCATCGACTATAATAGCTGGCAGCTAGTGTCGTGGGGGGGAGGGATGTGGTGGGTTGATGGGAAGGAAAGGAGTGGTGAAGGAACGCCTACTTCAAATGGTCTCGCTGACTGCACAAGTCGACATTTTATTTCGAGGAGGGAATCGCGCTTCAAACTCCGCCGGCTTAGGGATCGCCAGGAATCGAGAAGGAGCAGGGGGGGAGGTGGGGGATGCCAGACCCACCCCGATGGCGTAGGGATGTGGAGCTTGGACGCGGCTTAGGGTTTACGAATAAAAAGTAACGAGTGCATATGAGTCGGAGAAGGGAACAGAGACAACAGATGAGGTATAGTAGATAAGGCATAGAGGGGAGTAGACAAAAAATGTCCGCTAGACCTTGAGCACATAGGTTTTTCATTTGTTTCCCGGGGATTTCTTCTTTCAGGAATGTTTTGAGTGATCAACGTTGAAGCTCACATGCTGCACATTGCCGAAAGGCAAGCATTGCAATAACGATGGTAATACTAATAATAATGATG
Organism: Nereocystis luetkeana; assembly: GCA_031213475.1. Lineage (NCBI taxonomy): Eukaryota > Phaeophyceae > Laminariales > Laminariaceae > Nereocystis > Nereocystis luetkeana. Next base: position 15,292,933 of record JARUPZ010000002.1, read on the forward strand.
ATGATAGTAATAATATTGAGTTGGCACGGAAGGGAGGTAGACTTGGTGCATGGGTTTCCTTTTGTTTCCGAGGTTTTCTTCTTTCGAGAAAGTTATGAGTGATCCATGTTGAAGATCATGCTGCACATTGTCGGATGGCAAGAGAAATAATAATAACAATAATAAAAATAATAGAGTAGACAAGCCGAAAGTTGGCACGGAAGGGAGGTAGACTTGGTGCATGGGTTTCCTTTTGTTTCCGAGGTTTTCTTCTTTCGGGAAAGTTATGAGTGATCCATGTTGAAGATCATGCTGCACATTGTCGGATGGCAAAAGAAATAATAATAATAAAAATAATATTAAGAATAATAATAATATTGGTTGTATATCCTTAGAATTGTCATGTTATTATTATTCTCTGCGACGTTCGGGGGGGGGATCCACTGGCGTGGTACGAGAGCCGCGACACCGGCCGCTGACTCTCGTTGCCTATCGTACTGCCAGTACCCAGGAATCCCCCCCCCCAGCCGACTGGTCGGGGCTCTAACAAACGCAGTCTCGGACGACCGAGACCCCCAATGGTAGAAAACCATTGACATACCCCAATTCCGAGGTCGCGTCGATACTACGGCGTTCGGCCCCTAACAGTACCCTGGCCTGGCTGCCTGTGCCCTATCTTTCCCGTCTCTGCTAGTTTACGAGATACCATACCCGCGTCCTCTGGGTTATTGCGGATGTACGTCTTGGAAAACTCTGAAGACTTCCATCTACCTTCTCTCTGGATCGCCCTCTGCGGCACTTCCCCCCCCAGCCGCCAGCGTAGCGGTTGCGGCGATACGCAATGAGGGGAGGCCAACTTCTCTGGAATCATCGCTTCCACTACCAATTCGCGAAGTGCCCCGAGGGCCTGTGTGTACCCCCGCACTCTGACCTCCTTACCGTACCGATACGACGACAGGGGGGCGCTTTCTGGCAACGTCGGATATCCCGACAACAACTCCACCATGAGAGCGACGGCACCGCCGACTGCTCCTACCCCTGAACGCACCCCGAAGGCGTCGACGCGTGTGCGCACGATATAACCGACCCTTGCTGAGCCTGGTCGCCTTTATGGCCTCGAAAGAAGACCTCGGTGCCGGTAGCCTGATGCCCCCGCAACGAGGTCAGCCCCCGCTCCCCCGCGAAGAACGCTACGTCACCCCTCGACAAGCAATGCACGGGGTGTGCAATTCCGGACGAACAGGCGAATATTTCGTCAGACCTCGCAATGGAACCCGTAGCCCCATACCAACGACAGCCAAAGGACCCGGCCACCCGGGCCCCACGACAAGGCCAGGCCCTGTTCTCGCAACAACGTGTCCCACCAAATAGGGCGACGATATACTTATGGGGTACCGGCGGCACTGTGCGACCGTGCCCCCCTTTTAATCCTCGTTCAACGAGCGGCGACGACGTGGGCAACTCCATTTGCAAGTTTACGCGGTGGAAGTGTGACACGGCTGATAGTTTACTAGTAATAGTACCAGCTTGGTTGCCCTCCGACGCACACCAAGCTACGAACTCAAGCAACGCCTGGACCTTATCCGTATTGAATGGAGGCGCGTGTCAAAATACGGAGCTACCCTCAGTAACCCCCGAAAAAAAAACAAAAGGTCCAAGACCGGAAACCCTACGTATAAGCTTGGTGAGCCGACGGCGTTACCGACTGGCGGATGAGCTTGCTGCCAGCACTTCTGAGTATAGTGCGATGCCCGCTTGCCCCGGACCTGGGCTCCCAACGGACGCTGACCCCGACGTGCAAGCTGTGCATCTCGCGCTGCTGCTTCCGTACGCCCTACGATCGGTCTCGCCTCCGCCGAGGGGCGAGGCCCGTCCCCCTGTTCGTCAGCCTTGGCCGCCGCCGAGCGAGTGAGACTCCCCCCACTAGACGCCCCGCTGCCGCTGTAGCTGGTGCTGCTGCCGGGAACATTGCCGCTGTCGCGGCCGCTGCCCCCAACGCTTGCGCCGCCACCCCCAGCCCCCGCCTGCCCTTGCCCTTGCCCGTGTTGGCCAAGGTTTTATGGATACAGCGCCGCTGGCTGCGACGCCGCTATCGGCCGACCCCCCCCCCCCGCCGGTAGCCGACTTGCGCTTATTGCCGCTGCCCATCTTGCGAGCTCGACCGACGTGAGTGAACACGCAGGTGTTATCGTAGCGGTACCTGCCGGTCTTTCCCCACTACCGGCGCTCGCCACCCCCGGCCCCGGCCGCCAGGATGGAGGTAAGGCAAGGTTGCTGGATTTCGGCGTTGACAAAGCCGCCGAGGGCGACGTAGCCGGAAAGGTGGGGCCAGTGCGGCCCCGGAATAACGGGGAAGGGATCCACCGGCGGGGGGTAGGCCGACGCGTGGCTGCAGGAGTCGGGGACCCCGCGCAGGTCGAGCGTGAAGGTCTCCGGTCTTTGGTGACCAGAGCCGCCGGCCTGGCCTAGTTCGTCGGGCGATCGGCGATCGCAAAACTCTCCATCACCTGGTCGTCGAGGGTCGTATCTCTCGCGCTGAGGACTCGTCCGAGCTCCTCCAAGCGAGCGCGCGCCACATGGAGGTCCACGCCATATTGTGGGAGCCCGCGGGACGCGATCGTAACGGTCGCGCACCCCGAATGCTCAGGTGTTGTGCCAGTGGAAGGTTGATGCCTGCCCCGCCGCGCGGTGTGAAGGCCAGAATGTCGATGTCGTCCAACGCTCCGACATGCCATGGACGCCGGCCGAAATATTGACCGTGGTTCCCACGAACCCCTGCACGGCCGCCCCCTGCATCGACGCCAGGCGGCCGCCGCAGATGATCCGCCATAGCCGAGTCTTGGGCTGTCCCACGGTGCCGTTGCGCGGTTGGTCATAATTGTGTTGACCTATCGGCCCAAGGCGGTAAACGGGTTGTCGGCGGTGCAGTTCCCGTAAATATCCGAGCCGACCTCTGGCCCACCCGACCGGTCGTGTGCCGCGTGGCCGAGTGCAACCGATGGTGCGCCGTTGGCTCCTGCCCCGCCCGGGACGTAGCCGAGTCGGCGGCTTGCCCGCCCGCCTGCCCGGAGAAGGCATCGGTGCCACCGGCGCTGCCCGCACAACCCCCGTAGCCAAGCCCCCCCTCGCAGCGCGGCGGTTGCGGTACCGGCCAAAGCGCCACCGAAGCCAACCCCTCCCGCTGAGCCCACGGTGGCCCCGGTACCGCTCGAAATACTCCCGTAGCCCCGCCCTCCCGGGATCGCGGCGAGCGGACCTGGACCTGCCTGTCCGAGAGGGGCTCCGGCGGCTCCGGTGCCGCCCGGAGTACCGCAGTGGCAAAAAACGCCCGCCCCGGACCTACGGCGAGCCTGCCCTGCTCGGGGTTGGAGGGCCCACGCAGACCCGCGCGGGCGCCCGTGGCCCCATCGACGGGTTGGCCAGCGATACTGGGAGTTGGGGGGAGGACCCTGGCGACGGGGCTCCCGAACGGCTGTCCGGCCGGCGGCCCGAGTAAGGCGGTGCTGGGAGAGTGGTTCAGCAGGGAGGCCCCGGCAGCAGAGCTGCGGGGATGCGTTTCAACCCTGCTGGCGCCACCTCCCTCCCCCGAGGGCGGGACGGTGGGAGGCTTCGGTGATGTCGTTCATCGAGCTCTCGAGCGCCGCCTGGAGTTGGGCGACTTCGTTCGCCATCTTCGGCTTGAAGGTTGCAAAATCGACCAGCGACGCGAAAGCCTCTTCGACGCCGTCGCTACCCGCCATTGTCCCGAGTCCCCCTCCGCCGTCGTTCTCGCCGGGCCTCTGCGAAATTTGGACTCGGCGAAACAGCGCGGACGCGACACAGAACGCGATGACACCAACAACGGACGACGCGGACGCGAAACAGAACACAACGACGGCAACAGCGGACACGACGAGGCGGCACAGAACGGGGCAACGCGACGGGAACGATATTAGGTAGAGGCGACCGTGAGCACTATCCATGCACCGGCCTGGAGGAGGGTGGGGCGTGATTGTCCCCGTGCTGATGTGCGCCGGCACACCATTAGTACGCGCCGGCGCTGTTTATAGCCGCGGTGGTTGACATGCGCCGGCATCTTCCTATCAACAGCACACGCTATCTGGTGCTCCCCACCGCGTATCTCGTGCACCGGCCGAGAGCTCCGCTCGGGGCGACACGCGCCTGTGTCTTTGGTACGAATGTATCGCTAGTGGGAGGGGGTTCAGGCATTCGCCGGCATGCATTCCGCTCAATCTCGGCTGCAAGCTGGTGCGCCGGTCACGAGACGTGGACCGGCGCATACTCCGCCACTAACGACTGCCTTACAGTGCACCGGCACGGGCTCGT
>JARUPZ010000002.1:15299737-15309737 GCA_031213475.1 Nereocystis luetkeana
GCAACATCCATCCATAAACATCCCTACTAGAGGGTAATATATATTTTTTCACGATTGTGCTTGTCATCCGACAATGTGCAGTATGTGAGCTTCAACGTTGATCACTCAAAATATTCCTGAAAGAAGAAATCCCCGGAAAACGAAGGAACCTGTGCACAAGGTCTAACCACCTTTTATGTTTACTTCCCTCTATGCTTTATCTACGACACCCCATTTGTTGTCTCTGTTCCCTTCTCCGACTCAATATGTACTCGTTACTTTCTATTCGTAAACCCTAAGCCGCGTCCAAGCTCCACATCCCTACGCCATCGGGGTGGGTCTGGCATCCCCCACCTCCCCCCCTGCTCCTTCTCGATTCCTGGCGATCCCTAAGCCGGCGGAGTTTGAAGCGCGATTCCCTCCTCGAAATAAAATGTCGACTTGTGCAGTCAGCGAGACCATTTGAAGTAGGCGTTCCTTCACCACTCCTTTCCTTCCCATCAACCCACCACATCCCTCCCCCCCACGACACTAGCTGCCAGCTATTATAGTCGATGAACTTACTGCCCTCTTCCCCGAGACGCCCAAAGCTTTCCATTGCTAAAAGTGGCAAGTTTGTGACTCCGTTCGTCAAAGGACACATACATATCCCGGACGAGCGTAGTGTTGGCGCTTGCGTGCCTCGGCGAGGTAGAGACTGCTGATCCATCGTGGTCAGCGCGCTGCCTCCTCGCAGGTGTATCTGCGCTTGAGGGTCAGCATGGGTGACGTCCAGCAGGATCGACTTGTCCCTATACTCCTTGTCAGGGGAACTCCTCTCCTGACGATAATGTCCATTCGCAGATTTTGGTCTGCGGTGAACGGTCCGCCGCTCTCCACTTGGTGTCGAATTCCTAGCCGCTTCAGCGTACGGGGCATCGCGTGGACAAGCGGTTGGTGCTGATTTACCTTGCGCCCCTGCGCTGTGGGATAGATGCGCGCGTGGCGGGTGTCCACGTCAAAAACATCGCAGCAGGGGCACCTCACTGCCACGTGTTCCTCGATCCCCGTGAAACGCCTTTCCCTGCCCACGAAGTCTCTGCTGCGGATATGACACCGAATGAGTCCGTTGGCCTCGCCCGGAGGCATGCCGCGGCTCCTGCCCCCTGTAACCTCCTATAGCGAGCCTTGGCGAAGGCTTTGGTCTCGTTCCCACCCATCGGGCCGCCCGGTCCGCGGGGGCGTGCCGTCCCCGGTAGCTCCTCCAGCGAAGCAGTGTGGGCAGCGTGCCGACCTTGATTCACCAGCTTTGCCCAACTTCTGATGGGCTTTGCGCGAAGTCGTGGTTACGGCGTCGTGTCGTCGTGCGCAGCCGGTATGTCGGGCTATGGGGGTCTTGGGGGCCAGGTCCCCCTCTGCGCCTAGGCCCCATTACAGCCAAGATTCGGGGAAGGTGCCCGCCATAGCCTCCTTCGTTGTTGTTGGGTGTATGTGTGCACGGTATGTACGATGACCGGTCGCCACGCCGCCAAACCTCCTAGGAGTCGTATAGAGTAGGGGGTCTCATAGGAAGGTGCATCCGTAAACGTATAGCATTGCGGGGGACCATAGTTAATAGGACCAAATATTGTTAGTAAAAATGGTAAAAATTACAGGTTTTTATGTATACCATAGGTCCTATCAACTGTGGTACCCCGTAATAGTACGTGCTTTTTGTCTGCTGTTGTTTGACTGCACGAGATAAAATAGACATACTGCAAAACTTATACCTGGTACGGCATGCGTTTTCACAAAATCACGACGTACTACTACTATACAGTATACACCATTAATAATGATCCTACTATACTATGAAGGGGGACCATGGTAACTAGGACCTATGGTACCCACAAAAACCTTTTATATTTATAGAACTACATACTTAGATCACAACCTCTGAGCTTGCTTGGTTGGTGCATCCCTGGCCCCTCAGAGCTCCCACTTCCAAACCGCCTCCTTTCATTACTTGCCGGACCTTTCCAGCAGTTCTTTGTTTTCTCGGTCCTTTCTCCCTTTTTTCTTCTTTCGTTTCGTGTGCGTGCGTGTACTCCGAGCACGGCATCGCGGAAGCACCCGGCACCGTCGCGGGTGTCAGCGGGTGCTGGCGGGTAGAGGGGGGGTTGCAAGGAGCGCGGTCGCCGCTTTCGTGCCTAGGCGTCGCGTGTGCCTCGAGACACGAGGGATGCATGAACGGGCGTTGTGTGGCTTCCATTTATGATTTATGTACGAGTTATAAGGGACGTTCGGGACTGCAAGATAATATTCAAGCGGTGCTTATTTTTGCGACCACGCTGAAGTTGAAAGAGGGAGGTGTGCAGTTTGAACACCAACGTTATCGAGCTGGCGAACGACGGCCACGGTGAGCACCGGGCTTCACGCGCGGCGGGCGACGGGGCTGATTGTGGCAGAGAGTGATGAAAGCTTTAGCCGGACCGAATCGGTGGCGAGGTGGTCGCGAGAGGGGCGGGCGGCGTACGAGGCTGAGAGAGAAGCTCTGCTGTCTGATTTTTTTCTTTTCTTCTTTTTGACCGGATATAATGTGTTCCAATCAGGCAGCTTTTATTACTTGCCGGACCTTTCCAGCAGTTCTCTCCATTTCTCTTGGCACGTCCTTTTTTCCTTTTTTCTTCTTTCGGTTCGTGTGCGTGCGTGTACTCCGAGCACGGCATCGCGGGAGCACCCGGCACCGTCGCGGGTGTCAGCGGGTGCTGGCGGGTAGAGGGGGGGTTGCAAGGAGCGCGGTCGCCGCTTTCGTGCCTAGGCGTCGCGTGTGCCTCGAGACACGAGGGGTGCATGAACGGGCTTTGTGTGGCTTCCATTTATGATTGTTGATAGAGTATGTACGAGTTATAAGGGACGTTTGGGACTGCAAGATAATATTCAAGCGGTGCTTATTTTTGCGACCACGCTGAAGTTGAAAGAGGGAGGTGTGCAGTTTGAACACCAACGTTATCGAGCTGGCGAACGACGGCCACGGTGAGCACCGGGCTTCACGCGCGGCGGGCGACGGGGCTGATTGTGGCAGAGAGTGATGAAAGCTTTACCCGGACCGAATCGGTGGCGAGGTGGTCGCGAGAGGGGCGGGCGGCGTACGAGGCTAAGAGAGAAGCTCTGCAGTCTGTTTTTTTTCTTTTCTTCTTTTTGACCGGATATAAGGTGTTCCAATCAGGCAGAAAAGTATTACACGAGAGGGGACGGGGATTTTTTTCCTTTCGGAGTTTTCGGTTTCATTTTCATGGTTTTTGCTGCTGTGCCGTGCTGTGCTCTCGTTTTCTTCGTACATGCGAGTACAGACATAGAGCATATCGAAAGAAGAAAATAAGTACAGACAGCAGCAGTATCCTACCTGGGGTATGTACGTACGTACGACATCCGCGACGCGAAGCGTATGTGCATCCGAGCTGGCGTCGGAGCTGCTTTTTCCTGAAGCATGGCAGCGGGACTCTTGGCATTATCAAGTCGCCGGTTTGCAATTAACGACCTAAGCTCAATCGTGGACCTCTGTCACCTCGCATAATTTGATGTACTTTTTTCCTTCCTGAGCGAGCGTAGCGGGCGGCGTAGGCCGCCCGCGGAGCGAAGCGCCTTGTATTTACCTATTTTTACGAACAATATTTGGTCCTATTTACTATGGTCCCCAGTGACACTACGGGGGGACAAAGTAATCAGGACCCAATATGCTTAGTAAAAATACTGGAATATGTAGGTCATTGTGTAGATGGTGGGTCCTGAATACTATTATCCTCCGTAATACTGCTACCCCTGCGGGGTTGTATACCTTGAACAACAGGAGAAAAACACGACGCGGCGGGGTGACAGCGGCAAGCTAATATACGTACAGTAGTAAATACATGTCATTTTGGCGTCGAGCTTCAAATTTCTCACGACAATGTTGCCGCTGTCGCCATTGAGGACAGGCAGGGAGTTAATACGATTTACCTGGTATAGCACAACCAACTTACCTTGAGTATCTGACCCTGATGAGGTCGCTTTGTTGCTCTACTAACTAAAAAATAAAAAATAAAACCTCTTGCATGCAATAAAAATTCTTCGGCCTAGCCTCGTCGCAATGTTTACTGTTGATAGCGGCGTGAGGAAACGAGTCTCGATATATTTCGACGAGGTTTCTGAAGCGGGGACGCCCTCTGTATGTATCCTATTTTAGTGCCTGTAGTACCGAACACCAAACTAACCTAACTTGGATATTAAAGTAGTGAGAAACAGTAAAATGGAACCTGTTGCAGGCTGGATTTCCTATTTGAGAATGGGTGTGTTCTACACTATATTAGCTCCAGCACAATGACTCTCCGATTTACTATTTTCGTGAATCTCGAGCAGAATTTTCCAGTGCTTTTCGCGGGTCAGGTCACACCTCAAGGGTCGGGTCGGGTCGGGTCGCTGACCCGACCCGACCCGCGAAAAGTTTAAGGTATGTTCAATTGACCCGACCCGACCCGCGGGATTTAAAATGTTGTCCACCCGACCCGACCCGACCCGTGATATTTCAAAACCTCCTGACCCGACCCGCTACCTTCCGATTGATCCGTGAGACACGGGTTTCATGCGGGTCGGATCACCTTGACCCACGAGACCATTTATCTTGACCCGCAGGTTCGACCCGCGGATCTGGCCCGTGGGTCGACAATTCAAAAAGCTATTTAATGTTCATTTTTATGCCCCGCAGCGATATGTGGCCTGTGGCTGTAGTGGGTATGGATGGATGCGGGCATGCATATATGGATTTGGCGGTGTGTTAATGTTCGAATATGACGATATCAAAAAGGACTATTTATATTGAGTATTGGTAAGAGAGAACCCTTTGGGCTAGAGAGCGGGAAGTGTTTCAAGTGTCGGATCCGCCAGTCGGATGCGCGGGCCCGACCCGCGGGTCGGCAGAAAACAGCTCGCGGTTCATGCTGGCCCGACCCGCGAGTGATCCGTTTCTGGTGGGTCATGACCTGACCTGACCCGAGCCGTGAGCTTTTCATCATCTCTTGATCCGATCTGACCCGACCCGTGAGATTCGAAAATTATTGACCCAACCCGACCCGACCCGTGAGATTTGAAAAACTCTTGATCCGGCCTGACCCGACCCGTGAGATTCGAAAACCTCTACACCCGATCCGACCCGACCCGTGAGATTTTGAACACCCCGTGACCCGCGAAAAGTCCTGGAATTTTCCTTATTGTTCATGTTCTTATCTTGCTAAAAGTACTACACTAACTTTGTTATTTTTCTCGTGGTTTGCCTGTTTCCGTGAAAGTGTCAGCCTGGCTTTCCTAATGGTCTCGCTTTCTTGTTTTCGTGAAAATTTCAGCCTGAATTTCTTGTTGGGACCGTTTCTTATTTTCGTGAAAATCTCAGGCTACTGGCCTTCGTATTATTGCTCATTTTCTTATTTTCCTGTAAATAAATGTCAGCACTTCATTTATCATATATACTACTCAGAAGATGGGCCACATGAGGTAAGTGCATATAAAAATACCACGGTATGTCTTACATAGGGTATTTATTCCGTAAGTAACCGGACGTTCGATTCTACGTGTTCGAAAACACCTGGCAGGGTCACATAGTTGACATATTGTTTGCGTTTTGCTCTACGTGTAAGGAAGAAAGCGTTGCACACATAAATTTCTACTAGGAGATGCGGCGCTCACCCGGTTCGATCATTGCCGGCCCCGCGGTATCCGGCGCGGGTGCCTGTGGTGGTGGATGTTGATAAGACGCAACCACGTCAACGCCAAGTACTGGAGGCGATGGAGGGGCGCCCCGGGCAAGTCCGAAAAAGCAGGGTGGCAGACGATTTTGACGCGTTTGTGCTCGTTGTTTCGGCGGGGTCTCGTGGTTGGCAAACTGCTACCCTAGACGATGTCTTTAATTCCTCTGCTTCCTCGACACGCAAGGGAAAGGCACCAAGATGGTGCATGAAGCGTCTTGCCCCGGTGTGGGCCACGCGGGCGACGATACGTGCCTGACGGGGTCTTCGTGTGGTAAACGGTATGTGGCCGAGTCTATTCGAAAAGGTTTGGGTCGAAGCTGAAAATGGCGATGAAAGAAAGCGGGTAAGGAGAGGAATGGGACCCCGTCTGCCGGGTAGGAAGTCCGTGCTCGAGCCCGGTGGTAGATTCGTACCTTACCTTCGTACCTGAGGAACAGAAGCAGGTCGGGATTCAGGTCAATCAGGCGGCGCCGATGGAACACACACTCATAAATCTGCTAAGCGACATGCGGTTGCGCGCTCAGGTGGCCAGCTCTCGGGCAGAGCGTATTTTGCTGACCCGAGATATCGCCTTGTATTCCTTGGCCTTCCGGGCGGTTACAGCGTGCATCTCGGCCGCACAGCGGATTGGGTGGGACTTAAGCACTGGGCACCTCTTCCCCGTTGCTACGGCAGAAGGTGGCCGGGGCCATCTCTCTCTCTCCGCGGCCCGTATGACGGTGAACCGGCAAAGTTTTCTGCGAATGGCAGACCTGCCGAAACACTTCATGATGCACTCCTTTCGAGGGGGAGGCTCGCTCAGCAAATCCCTGGCCGGGACGGCTGTGGACGAGATCATGAAAATTGGTGGCTGGAAGACAGCGTCAGTTGGAAAATACTACATCGGGGCTACCTCGAGTGGACGAGTGCGGGGTAGCAAGAAGAAACGTGGCCAGAGCTACGCGGACGCTAGCGAGCTACCGTTGTCGCCGGAGTTCAGAAAGGACTTTGCGGCGTGTGCGGGTAAGGACTGAGTTCAGGTGATAGAAGTTTGGGTGAGACTATTCTGCCCCGGACCGGCGATCAACTACAAAGGCAATCTGAAAGGAGGCGTAAAGAAGTATGGGCGGGACCGCAGGCCGGCGCAGGAGGCCTTATCCAATCCAATACTTACATTAAATGATCCACGGTAGAGAGACAGAATACTACAGTAAAATGGCGATCCAATCCATGGATTCATATTTGGCACAAATAATGGAACCATTGATTATATCGAAATGTCTCGGAATTTGTATCGAATCGAGGTCACTTCTTCCTTTCGCTCCCGAAACCTCGGGAGTAGAGTTGGTCGCGCCATTTCTTGAGACCATCCCACCCACCCGGCAGTAGGATTAGTATTCTTGGGCTTGTATACCCAGATTATTTACAGGTGCCAACCCCGCGCAGAGTTTGTGATCCGCCACTTTACTCAGCGCGGGGGGGAATACCGGACGGGACCCCCTGCCTGGCGCAGGAGGCCTCATCCAATCCAATACTTAAATGATCCACGGTAGAGAGACAGAATACTACAGTATTTATTCCGTAAGTAACCGGACGTTCGATTCTACGTGTTCGAAAACACCTGGCAGGGTCACATAGTTGACATATTGACGTTGTGTATATACAAACTAGTAGTTTGTATTACGGGGGGCCATAGTTAATAGGACCTATGGTATACATAAAAACCTATATATTTTACCCTTTTCACTAACAATATTTGGTCCTATTAACTTTGGTCCCCCGTAATAGTAAACACAACATAGCGTAACACCAGTGCCCGAAGAAGGAATGGCTGCAGTAGTTGCCATCTTTGATGTGTACCAGTATATAATTTCATGAATTCGGGAGATGTACAGATAGACATATGTTAGAACTACTGCAGTGTAACGCCACAGACAGTTTACCCACAGAGACGAACATGTCGGCGGAGCGTGTTTGCCGCGTATCGTACAGCGCAAGGTGCGCACCAAGGAGATGGGGATAGAAAGGTGCCCACGAACGGTAGGAGAATGAAGAGTGCTTATTATGACATCGGTCTTGACCGTGGAGCTGTCACCACGTCTAGATAAAACGCACAAAAAAACAAAAAAATGAGCTCGAAACCATGCTTTGAGGCTGTTGCCCATCGGGTCCGCTGCGCTCAAAGGAATGGAATTACTGAAGTTCGATCCCTTCCTTCAGAACGGTGATACTCATTTAGTAGCCGCTATTACAGAGCTATGTCGCGCTTTAGGAGCCATAAAAAGCACACGGCTATGATTAGAAATCGAAGGCACTCGATAGGCTAATTAATAATTGTAGTCGCAATAAATGTCTGTTAATAGAGCACAAAATGTTCAATCGATAACTCTTTCACGATTAAATAAATGATGGCGACGTCTACATTTTTTACAACCCTGGCCAGTAGAGGAATTGACGTTTATTTGGAGTCTACAGTCACAAATTATGTAGTAAAGAAGGGTATACTACGTTGACAGCCCTAGAACAAAATTCGTATAGGGGCAAATTCTGTGAAGTCAAGATCATCGCGTCGCCTCACTTTTGATAGACCAACACAGAGGCACCGGTGCATGAAAACATCCCTGCGAACAGATCAAAATACCACTTTGTCCAATGTTTGGCCTTTTCTACGGTTGACAGTAACCGTGAAAGACAAACGAATGGGGAACTGAACACGCTTAACATCCACACCTTGCCATGTCATGAAATAAAATGTAACCCGGGGGAATCCAATAAGTTGCGCTATGTTTTAAATTTGAGACCTGCAGGGTCTACGGCGAAATACTCATGGCCCCGTTCGTCAAACCAGCTGACACGTCTCGATTCCTGGTAAGTATAACGCACGCTGTGTTGAAGGGTATAGACGAGTAACCCGTCATAGCAAAGGCGTCGTTCATGTCGCACTCAATCAAATGTAGTTGGTCGTTTCTGGGGGGTCTCAGTGTTGTTTTTTGTTGAATGGACTGAATACAAGGGGATTCCCCTACTATTTATTTATTTGTTTGAACGAAGTCTAAGGGTCGTCCTTCGTTGCGAGCTGCGACCGCACGCGCGCACCGCCCCCCCCCCCCTTTGTGAGCTCACTCCACTTTTGCTCACCATCGGCTTCCAGCTGAGCAAAATCAATCAAAACATGGGTCTGGGGTCTCCACCATCTTCTTCTTCTTCTTCTTCTTCTCTTCTACTGAAGCTTCTCGTACGAGTCACCTGACAGTGGCCGCGTGTTTGCCTCGAGCATGGACCGTGTACGTTTTGACCGGCCACCGGCAATCGAGTCTCGACGTGCATACACATCAGCTACTACGCGCCGGTACCCACGTCAATCGCCATACCTATCAAACAGTGTGCGACCTTCCGGAGTGTGATGTTCGCCACAGACAGGAACCCTGCTGTATAGGACGAGAGGTCGATGATAATATCTGCCTTGTCGTTGTGCAAAGTAACGGGACCCGCCAACATTTGTGGGGGGAAGACTATCCGAGTCGGAATCTACGACGGCGAGTTCGCGGGAGAGACACGCCTCTTTTTATTCTCAAGGATTGTTGAGAAGGCCATGCGTCATTCCCCCTAATTCTTATAGCTGATGTTCTTGGACATATATTGTAGATTGCGCGGTCGTCACTGTTCGCGGCGAGGATCGAACAGCCAATTTGACCATGAGAAGAGACCTCTCCAAGTATTTTTCTCCAACGACACAACGTCGTATTTCTTGCGCAGCAGGGAGTGGACGCAGGTCTTTCCCCCCCTTTATATGTCGTTGGTGAGCTTGTACACGTAGGCTTTTATCACCGTTACACGGAGGCTCGATGAGAGGTTGAGGTCGACACGAGGACGAAAGAAACGAAAAACGTTTTGCAAACAAACAATCGAGAATGAGACGGAGCAAAAACATGCAATCGTTGAATGGACTCGATACTTACTTTGAGTCACGACTAAACTCACTCACCTGCATGCAGGCCACCACAGCGTGTGGTGAGAGACGGTTCCTGGCGAAAGAGACTCGTTGTGAGGCACTTACTTTCTGATCCGAGCGTTGCGCCGTGTAGATGGCTTCGGGGGGGTATATAGAGGGGCGGGGGCGGGGGGGTAACATAATAGTATGTACGTACCTGGTGCGGCATCATCATATCTCACCAACTAACCTACCGTTGCAACTAATGTGTGATTCCATGTATGTGTATGCATGACATCGACACAGAACGGTGGCAACCGAAGAAATAAGGCCGCAAAATACTTATAGTCCGCAACGAGCAACGAGCAACGAA